>JANHOG010000109.1:0-26819 GCA_027627325.1 Phlebia brevispora
TTCAATGCATTCCTTTACATAATAAATCTATATCTCAGGAACCACTAGTCCAAATGTGGAAAATGTTAAACCAAAAGATAGCCAACGACCTAGGCTACGATTTGCATTTACATTTACCATATTTGGCTCAACCATTCCCACACTATACATTAAACATTTCAAGTGTTGCAAACATTGAAACAGTTTCATAAGTCACTGTATTAGTGGAAGTGAGAATGAAGTTCAATGGATATCCTTTGAGAGTAGATGAAATTCCTAGCAATATAGTTCCACAATGAGCTAAGCTTTTGTGATGAAGGCAAAGAAATATCTTATTGCATATATCTACTATCAGAAAATAAATAGTGTTGAGTCTTTGATCTATACAACATAAAGTGGCAGGTCTATTCTAGGTGCATAGTAAGCAATTGAGTAGAAACATTCTAGTCTGAAGAAATTTTTCTATTATATGAGAGAATGCAGCATAAGAACAGAGATTTCTCTATCAAAGCCAGCCAATATACTTCAAATAAAGTAATAGATTGCCTCATTGAAAGTGTATATACTGAGTCATGTAATGCACATCAGGCACTCAATTTCTCATTTTTAGAGTGACTAGACAAAAATATGCAAATAATGCATACTGTCGCCAGCTTCTAGCTACATATGTATGCTTAAATCGATTAGTTTTATTGTTCTGTGTGAGCATGCATTAATTGCTCTAATTTATTATAGTACTCACAAAATAGATCACAAGACTTACATTCAAGTTGCTTTGATTATTACAGCATATTTGATATAACAACTTTGATGTGGCAACTGTAATAGCATCACAGCTTTGTCTCCAAGTTGGAAGAGAAGCTTGTCTGTCAATATGTGATCCCAACTTGCAAGCAGAAAATCAATTAGACAATCTTACTACTATTTTGTTTTGCATTAATAAGATTGTCAATGTCATTGCACTAGCTATTATGCCAAGTAGACAAATACAAATTATTTAGATGCTATTTGAGAAAAGCAAACAAATCAATTTTAGTATTTACATTAAGCTAAATTATGGCTATTTGCTTAAGTTAATAATACACTAAGGTTTCTAGATGCATTTAGAAGTAGTAACTATCTAAGTCAAGATGTTATAATGTGCAGTGCACTCACATATGCTTTACAAAAAGCATCGACTCAGAATAGCTACTGTATGTGATACATACAAATTTCAGCATAAACTATGGTGTGTTAATATTATAGCAGCAGAGTGATATATGTTAATATGTACTTATTGATATGAAACACTAAGCTAATGCATCTGCAGCATTTGATATTAAAGATAATTCAGGCATCTATCATCTGCCTTCAGTAAATATCATATGTAGTAAAAAAGCACCGTAAGGAGTGCCAGTGATCTGACTCTGAAAGCTCCCTTGTCATCATAATTCAAGAGTATCAGAGTATTCCTATAAACATCTATTCTCACTGCTCAGCACTGTCTGGTAACTGAAGATTGATTGACAATATTATAGTCTTTACTAAATATGCTAAAGGCTTTTTTGAACATATTTCACTTGTATTTCACCCTTCTTCACAATTAATAAATGATGCTATTTGCTTCTTTCTTGTAGTGACAAGTAATTTTAATTACAAACAAACTCAAGCTAAAATTAGCTCAACTTTTTTAAATAGTATGAAGGTAAATGTACACATGATAAGTTTAATCGTAATATTAGCATAGCTTCTCAAATATACTGAACTCTAGCAAGACTCTAGTCTGAGTAGCTTCACCATAGCTTGTGTTCTTTCTCTCTACTACTGACTTCAATAGCTATTATTGGCTGCTAAGTTCTTTTTCACTTTCAGAGGTCAAAAGTTAAAATTGACCTCACTTTCAGCAGCCTCTCAAGCAAAATTAGCTATATTGCTTCCTCTTCACTATTTTAATTATAGTAGAACTGGCACAACAGCTCACCTCACAAGCCTGTTTACAGCCAGCTATTCTATCTATTTCACAGAGTACAGTTGACTCTCATACATTTCAACTATGAGACCTGAGGCTACTAAGAAAGAACTCACAATTTGTTTATTATCTTCCTCTCTTGCTATTATAATTCTAGAGTAAGCAGTCAACTCTCACCTTAATACTATTTACAAACTCACTCACTTGACTCAAACTTTACAGCATGATGTCTTGAGATAAGTACAAAGATAACACTGTTTTTATGACTTCTATGTGCTCTACTGCTCTCTTCTCTGTACATGAGCAGTCTAAAAATTAGAAATGCTCACTTTACATTGTGCTGCCTCTATTCATCATTTTTATGCAAGGCAAGTCTGAAAAACCCTTAATCTGTACTATTATTAAGGATGTGTAAGTTTTCAATCTCTATAAATAGTTGCAGTCACTCATGATATACTTATAGATACAAAGTTGCTTGCTATGTGCATGGTGCACTCAGCTATCAGTGGTCTAAGTTTACCTCTTATTAAAAATATTAAAATAGCTGATAGTTTGATAGTATATTCAACAGTTGCACTGTGTATTCAGACTCAATTTAGAGGTCGTTGTTCAATCAGAGGAGCTTGAGTGCCACCAATGAGAACAAGAGCTCACCATCATAAATACTAAAGCTAACACATATGTAGAAGCAGTCAACACTAGAGCTTAAATTTTATCTGTTTATTTTTCTCAAAAGTTGCTGACTACACCTCTCTCTCTTCAGCAGTCTAGCCGACAGGAATCTTTGACACATTTACTAGCTAATAACATTGAGATTCTCAGTGCAGTCCTATATTAAGATATCTCTTCTTCCTTTGTATGCACTCTGTATCATGTACCACCTTTTATTTTACATATGTTAGAGTCACAATAGCTGACCTGCCCTTTATACAATCCTATACCCATATACCTTAATATGCCATCTTCACAGAGTATGTCATCTCATTGAAACTTACTTCACTTAAACAAGGCTCATTTTGCACAAACTTTTAGCATAAGATGATATCTGTTAAATCTGATGAATTAAACTCTGTATGAGTCACTGTTGCTCTCTCTGCCATTGAGGACCTCCACCTTCGCTCTATCGACATCTCTCATGCATTCATCAATGGAGAGCTCGAGGAGGAGATCTACATGGAGCAACCTGAAGGCTACCACTTTGGTAAGCCTAACGATGTGCTGCGCTTGATCAAGTCATTGTATGGTCTTAGGCAAGCTGGAAACTGCTGGCTCAAGTGATTNGAGAAAGAGCTCAAAGANATGNGNTTTGTTCGCATCAAGTCAGATCCTTCTNTCTACGTCTTTCGCAGAGGCAATNTGCNCATCATCATTNCTGTCTACATNGATNATATGACNCTGGCCTCNACCTNCAAGAAGGAATCTGANGATGTCANTNCAAGAGCTGGCNACGCATTTGCAGAGCTGCATGACCTTGGGGAAACTGTACCTACCTCTTGGGNATTGAGATCACTCGTGATCGTNCTAACAGGACNATCCTCTCTCTCNCAANGTCAGTACATCATTGACACNCTNGAGGAGGTTTTGGATTNAGTGGCTGCTCNCCTGTCCACACTCCTATGCTGGCGAGTGTGCANCTGTCCAAGACGATGTGTCCCACAACTTCAGAGGAAGCTGCTGAGATGAGGAAGGTACCCTATGCCAATGCTGTTGGAGCATTGAACTGGCTGGCTACCTGCACTCGTCCAGACATTGCCTACACTGTGTCCCAACTCGGTCGCTTCAATGCCAATCCTGGCAAGCAGCACTGGGCTGTTGTCAAGCACCTCTTCCGCTACCTCAAAGCGACCATGGACTTGAAACTCACCTACTCTCCTGATCTGAGGTCGAAGGAACTCTTTCATGTGTTCTCAGACGCCTCGTTTGGTGATGACAAGGACGACGGTCGCTCTACTGGTGCATACTGTTGGAAGCAGTAATGCTGCAACGTCACATCACGACTTGTTTCGCTTATAGCTCATGCTATCCTCACGCTATCTTCAAGATTTCTATACAGATACGTTCCTCTATATGCCCTCTATATTTTCTCTATTGGTCACTTCTCACCAAAACCTCGTTCTGAGGCTCCACCCAAAGTAGATTCAATGTTACTTTGGTTGTAGCGCATTTTCCAGCGCTTAGCGCACGCGCGGGCGCTTACATAATCAATTAAGCGCTCGTGAATGCGTACCTCCTGCAGTCTGAGCCCTCTGCTTCTTCTTTAGCTACTCAACTCAGACTGCAGGCAAGCATATTAGTTTTCTTTATGTATTTACTAGCTACTCAACTCAGACTGCAGTTTGTCTGTATCTTTGAGTGCTCAAGTCCTTGGTTCAACACCAGCGTGTCAATGATGTACTGACGTTGTGAGAGAGAGATGGTCCTGTTAGAACGATCACGAGTGATCTCAATCCCCAAGAGGTAGGACGTTTCCCCAAGGTCATGCAGCTCGAAATGCGTGGCCAGCTCTTGGACGACATCATCAGATTCCTTCTTGGAGGTGGAGGCCAGTGTCATATCATCAATGTAGACAGGAATGATGATGCGCACATTGCCTCTGCGAAAGACGTAGAGAGAAGGATCTGACTTGATGCGAACAAAACCCATATCTTTGAGCTCTTTCTCCAATCGCTTGAGCCAGCAGTTTCCAGCTTGTCTAAGACCATACAATGACTTGACCAAGCGCAGCACATCATCAGGCTCACCAAAGTGGTAGCCTTCAGGTTGCTCCATGTAGATCTCCTCCTCGAGCTCTCCATTGATAAATGCATGAGAGATGTCGATAGAGCGAAGGTGGAGGTCTTCAATGGCAGAGAGAGCAAGGACAGTTCGAATCGTGGCCATGCGGGCAGTAGGAGCGAAGGTCTCCTTGTAGTCATATCCAGGGCGTTGAGAGTAGCCCTTAGCGACTAGCCTGGCCTTGTAGCGATCGATGGAACCATCTGCTTTATACTTCTGGAGCATAACCCATCTGCAACCAATGGCAGTGCGACCGGGAGGGAGCTTGCAAGGCACCCAAGTCCCGTTGGTGATGTGTGCTTGGATCTCTGCATCAGCGGCAGCCTGCCACTCAGCAGAGTCTGATCGCCTCAATGCCTCTTTCAATGTTCAACGTCTGTGGGTCAGGCAGAGCTTGTCCAGCATGAACTCGCTGTGCAGACACCTCAGCAGTTGCAAACTCATCCAGTTCATCATCATCCATAGGAGGAGACGACTCCTTCTCATCATCATTATCTGCACTCACTTCATTGTGAGGTGGAGGTGGTGTAGCCTCAGCCTCGGGCTGCTCAGCAGGTGCATCTGCACCAGGCTCAGCAGAGCCTTCAGCATGAGGTTTGTACTTTTGGAGTTTCCACCATTCACCAGGAGGGTGACGATCACGAGAGGAGCGACGAGTGGGCTCAACATGTGGCTTAGCAGCTTTAGAATGACCACGAATTGCCTTGGGCTGCTCAATTGGCTGATTTGAAGACGATGCTGCAGCTGGTGGTGTAGACTTCGATGCAGCACGCTTCTGAGCAGTGGTAGGCTTTCTAGCAGCAGGTGGACGCTTTGGAGAGCTGGAGCTACAATGGGAGCAGGAGCTTGAACTGGTGGAGGAGGCAAGTGAGCCTCAGGCTCTTCAGGAGGCACAGCTGGCTCGTCTTGATTATCGACAGGCACAACTGGCGGTGCATTCTCCCCCTCAAGATGAGGAGCTGGAGCATCCTGTACAGTCAACGGAGGTATGTCGATGTAGGGCGTAACAGGAGCGCTCCACAGACTCTGTGCGAGCAGAGGGAGTAGGAGCAGGAGTGGTACGAAGGGATTCGGGTGGGGGAGTCAAATGAGACATATTGGCATCCCAGTCTTTGAGTCTAGGTTGATACCTTTCGTCAAACACAGCGCGTTCAGAGATGATGAGACGCTTAGTGACTGGATTGTAGAATCTCCAACCCTTGTAACCCTCCAGGTACCCCAAGAAGATGCACTTCTCCATATGAGAGTGGAGGGAGCCGCGTTTGTCCTTTTGCACATGGACATATGCCAAACTACCAAAAATGCGCAAATTGGATACATTAGGTTTCACCCCATACCAGGCCTCACAAGGAGTGGTATTAGTGGGCAATGCAGAGCTCGGAGTCCTGTTAAAGACATGTACCAAGGTGCACAATGCTTCATCTCAAAATGAAGCAGAGAGCTTCGCTTCATGGAGCATAGCAATGATACCCTCCTCGAGGGTGTGGTTGAACCGCTCTGCTACTCCATTTTGTTGAGGCCTATTGCGCACGGTATGCTGTCTAGCAATGCCATGTTCCTCACAGAACCTTTCAAACGCCTTGCTCATGTATTCCCTGCCTTTATCATCACGTAGACAAAGCAATTTGCGACCAATGTGATTCTCAGCATAGACCTTGAACTGTTTAAAGGCCTCAAATGTCTTATCTTTCGATTTAACAGCACCACATAGCGAAAGCGGGTGTTGTCATCAATGAACGTAACCCAGTAGCGCATGCCAGAGGCAGTGCGCACAGGCAGAGGTCCATGAACATCAGAATGGACGAGCTTCAAAGGCTTAGATGCGCGAGAGGACGACAAAGGGAAAGGAGCAGCGTTGAGCTTGCCTGAAAGGCATGGCTCACAAATGGGGTCTGGAGGACTGTTGGAATCCAGCTTTATGCCATCGACTAGAGTACCCTAGAGGATGGTTTTGACACTTGCGTGGTTTAAATGCGCAAAAGCGTCGATGCCAGAGAGACTGATCCAAGGGTAGAGTCGAAGTGACAGAGAGTTGAGCTGATTCAACAACAGGGACAACTTCACCAGTCAGATAGGCAGTGTTAGAGCCGTCGATAGGTGCTGTGAAGAGCACAGTGCCGTCTCGCTCGAAATCCATGCGTTTAGACGAGATATGAACATGGAAATTGTGATTGCGAACGAGATAAATAACTGAGAGGAGGTTGGAGCCTAATTCTGGCACATGTAAAACTCTAGAGAACAACACTGGATGACTTTTCGATCCTTTTCCACCATTCAGCACCTCTGGAACAAACAGCATCGACCCAACACCAGCAGAATAGACGATTTGATTGTTGGCTAAGCGTACAGGCACTCTGTGAGGAGTGTAGTCGCGCAGCCAGTGTCGATTAGGCGTCATATGAGAAGTGGCACCTGTATCTGCAGTCCAGAGGGTGTCAGTGATGAGTGGTGACAAGGTGAAAGGGGAATTGGAATGAAAACTTGCTTTGCCAGCAAATTCTGCAACCTCCTGAGTGGCATCAGCAGAGTCTTGCGCTGCAGCAGCGTTTTGACGGCCTTTGCCACCCTTGCTCTTTTTCTTGCGCTTCTCTTGAGCCGCCTTCGAAGCCAGAGACTTGGCCTCGTTGTAGCGACGACAGGCGACCTGGGTATGGCCTGAGAGCGAGCAGAACGAGCAGACGAGGGTAGTGGAGGGAGAGCCAGCAGCAAGAGCAGCGGCAAGCGATGCAGAAGTCGAATTGAGGGAACCCTGATGGTGGGTCCTAAGTTCTTCAGCAACAAAGGCTTCCTGAAGCTTCTCCTTACTGAACTTGTCCATGAGTTGAAGCGAGGAGGCAAAAGACGAGTACTCCTCAGGCAGGGCATGAACGAGAGTCATGCAAATGAGCTCATTGTCCATCTCTTCGATGGCAAAGTCTTTAGGACAGAGATTTTTTGATTTTCTCCATAGCAGTGTCGACACGAGTCATCAGAGACATTAATGACTCGTCAGGCATCTTCCTAATGCTGAACCACGCGTCATACGCATTGAAACGAGCACCAGGACATTTCTGAAGATGGATTGACTCCAACTTCATCCACATGGCAGCAGCATCATCAGTAATGCCAGCCAGATGCACCTTCTGCTCCTGAGACACCAAGAGATAGAGCTCTCCTGCCACTTTCTCAGCCTTCTCCTCGTAGGACAACACCTTCTCCTGCTCAGCTGATGTAAGGTTCTTATCATCAACTGGAATAGGCTTCACCACTCAATCAGAGACAATGCCCCACAAGCCTTGTCGCATGAACCAAGCCTTCGCATTTCCAGACCACTCAGTGTAGTTAGACGCAGTGAGCAGTGGAAAGTGAGGCAGAGACGAAGAGGATTGGTCTTGGGACATGGCTATGATGTGTAGGGGGTGTGTGGAGCGTTGTAGAGCGATGTAAAGTGGTTTAGGCCGAATGGGAGAGTAGAGAGATGGTGCAGGTCAACAATGTGCAGTCTCTTGGCTGTACCAGCAAACTCTGACAATGCCCAAAGAGTGGAAAGCAGCTATGACGTAGTGTTTTAAAGGAGCTACAATCTCACTGAAGAGCAAGAAAAGAGAGGCAACTGTAAACCTGCCAACTCAATCTCCAACAGCTACGAATGACAGAGAGAGGTCTATGCAATCTGCTATGAAAAGACTGTTGAACCAAGGACTTGAGCACTCAAAGATACAAACTGCAGTCTGAGTTGAGTAGCTGATAAGTACATGAAGAAAACTAATATGCTTGCCTGCAGTCTGAGTTGAGTAGCTAAAGAAGAAGCAGAGGGCTCAGACTGCAGGAGGTGCGCATTCACGGGCGCTTAATCGATTATGTAAGCGCCCGCGCGTGCGCTAAGCGCTGGAAAATGCGCTACAACCAAAGTAACGTTGAATCTACTATGGGTGGAGCCTCAGAACGAGGTTTCGGTGAGAAGTGACCAATAGAGAAAATATAGAGGACATATAGAGAAATGTATCTGTATAGAAATCTTGAAGATAGCATGAAGATAGCATGAGCTATAAGCGAAACAAGTCGTGATGTGACGTTGTAGCATTACTGCTTCCAACATCTTGCCTATCATTTGGTCACTCATCAAGATTTCTTGTGATCTTGAGCACACATATCGCACCTCTCATCATCAGCAGCTACTCGTTCTTACAGTTGTAGTTGTGCTTCAAATCCCATCTCTCCTGTGCATTCCACCTTGCACACTCATCTCGATATTTCACGTTGAGACACCTATCGTTAGTGCTATCATATTAGCTCTGACACCTTTACATCATCACCTTTCTCAATTCTCTCATGCATTAGTTCAGACTCTTCTGTCACTGGGCATGCCATCCTCAACGAACACCTGAAATAGCTTGGTCTAACGTCTGACCTAATGAACCTCAAAGAAATACCTGCATCGCTACTTTCTGCGATAAAAGATCAATCATATTTCTAACCGACAGCAAGTGTGCATCTGTTCAAGACGATGTGTCCTACAACCCCAGAGGAAGCTGCTGAGATGAGGAAGGTGCCTTATGCCAATGCTGTTGGAGCATTAAACTGGCTGGCTACCTGCACTCGTCCAGACATTGCCTACACTGTGTCCCAACTCGGTCGCTTCAATGCCAATCCTGGCAAGCAGCACTGGGCTGTTGTCAAGCACCTCTTCCGCTACCTCAAAGCGACCATGGACTTGAAACTCACCTACTCTCCTGATCTGAGGTCGAAGAAACTCTTTCATGTGTTCTCAGACGCCTCGTTTGGTGATGACAAGGACGACGGTCGCTCTACTGGTTGCATACTTGGCAATGGGTGGCACAGGGAGCCGTGGGACTGGAGCAGCAAAGTTGGAGTCGATCACATGCTTGTCTACAACAGAAGCAGAGTACATTGCAGCTGTCGATGCTGGCAAGGAGATTTGCTGGTTGCGCAATCTCTTCACTGAGCTTGGCTACTCGTTTGAGGGCAAGAGCTCAACCTTGCACATGGACAACCACTCTGCTATCACTGTTGCAAAGAACCCAGAGCATTTTGGACGACTCAAACACTTGGATCTGCGCTGGTTCTGGCTGCGCGATGTCTGTGAAGCTGGGACAATCACTCCTGAGTTTGTGCCTACGGCAGACATGCTTGCCGACCTGTTGACCAAGCCATTGGATCAGTTGCAGGTTGCTAGGCTTCGCTCTATGATGGTGTTAGAGCTTCGAAAAGCTCGAGAAACTATTGGCCTGAACAGGAGTCGAACCTGTGACCATCCGTACTCTAGACTGGACGCTCTTACCACTGAGCTATCAAGCCTTAGTGACCAACCTATAGAAGGGGGTCATAGGAGATAGTGTGATTCAAGTAGATTCCCCAATGTGGGTAGGTAGTGATGTACCATGTAAGATACCACCCCCATAATCTAGCCAAGGCTGTCGACTGAGTTAAACCAACAGCATTCCCTCTCGAGCTTTCTTCATCTGTCTGGGCAGTGCTTCCTTACTTTCGAGCACTGCAGGAGCAACTTGGTGACCCCCCAGAGCCCCGTACACCCTCACCACCCATCTCCGAGTCCATTCTAATAGAGCCAGTGACTCCGACGAGTAATAGCCAACCACAGCCATCATCAATTCTTACCCCACATGGAACACGTGCGGACATTCAGCAGATGACACCACGTACCAAACAATATACAGTGGAGGCTCGAAAAAGCTTACGGAGCTCATCTGCCCGTTTTCTGACGAAACCTAGCGAGGATCTTAGTTCTCAGTGCTGCCTACCGCAACCATGTATCGCAAACGTACCTCAGCCATCTGATAACAGCCAGCAACTCCTATACGAGCCTACTCCAACCTTAGTGAAGGAGCTCCAGGTCCAGAACACCAAGCTTCGAGAGGCGCTTCTTGAAGTCAAAGGACACATTGATGCTGCTAGGTGAATTATTGAGGCACAGAATGTGACGATGGCATTGCAGGCAATTGGGTATGAAGAGCAGAAGACAAAAATTGGCATGAAGGAGACAAGGATGCGGTCAAACCACGAGAAGCTTCTTGTTACCAAGACAGGACGACACTTGACAGTAGACGAGTTCCGCACAGCTGCAGCTGAAGATACAGCAGCACGAGAGACCAAGAAATCACAGGCAGTAGAATGTAAGAAGGCAAAGCAAGCTAAGGCTGTTGAACCAAGGACTTGAGCACTCAAAGATATAGATAAACTGCAGTCTGAGTTGAGTAGCTAGTAAATACATGAAGAAAACTAATATGCTTGCCTGCAGTCTGAGTTGAGTAGCTAAAGAAGAAGCAGAGGGCTCAGACTGCACGAGGTACGCATTCACGGGCGCTTAATTGATTATGTAAGCGGCCGCGCGTGCGCTAAGCGCTGGGAAATGCGCTACAACCAAAGTAACATTGAATCTACTATGAGTGGAGCCTCAGAACAAGGTTTTGGTGAGAAGTGACCAATAGAGAAAATATAGAAGATATATAGAGGAACATATCTGTATAGAAATCTTGAAGATAGCATGAGGATAGCATAAGCTATAAGCAAAACAAGTCGTGATGTGACGTTGCAGCATTACTACTTCCAACACTTCCCCTTAATGCTGCACGTCCAAAACAGCCTTTTGCCTTCATCAGCTCCCCCTCAATCCTCAGGACCACGAAGACCCATCATAGTGTGAAGCCTAGCAACCTGCAACTGATCCAATGGCTTGGTCAACAGGTCGGCAAGCATGTCTGCCGTAGGCACAAACTCAGGAGTGATTGTCCCAGCTTCACAGACATCGCGCAGCCAGAACCAGCGCAGATCCAAGTGTTTGAGTCGTCCAAAATGCTCTGGGTTCTTTGCAACAGTGATAGCAGAGTGGTTGTCCATGTGCAAGGTTGAGCTCTTGCCCTCAAACGAGTAGCCAAGCTCAGTGAAGAGATTGCGCAACCAGCAAATCTCCTTGCCAGCATCGACAGCTGCAATGTACTCTGCTTCTGTTGTAGACAAGCATGTGATCGACTCCAACTTGCTGCTCCAGTCCACGGCTCCTGTGCCCACCATTGCCAAGTATGCACCAGTAGAGCGACCGTCGTCCTTGTCATCACCAAACGAGGCGTCTGAGAATACATGAAAGAGTTCCTTCGACCTCAGGTCAGGAGAGTAGGTGAGTTTCAAGTCCATAGTCGCTTTGAGGTAGCGGAAGAGGTGCTTGACAACAGCTCAGTGCTGCTTGCCAGGATTGGCATTGAAGCGACCGAGTTGGGACACAGTGTAGGCAATGTCTACACGAGTGCAGGTAGCCAGCCAGTTTAATGCTCCAACAGCATTGGCATAGGGCACCTTTCTCATCTCAGCAGCTTCCTCTGGGGTTGTAGGACACATCGTCTTGGACAGGTGCACACTCGCCAGCATAGGAGTGTGGACAGGCGAGCAGCCACTGAATCCAAACCTCTCCAGCGTGTCAATGATGTACTGACGTTGCGAGAGAGAGATAGTCCTGTTAGGACGATCACGAGTGATCTCAATCTTCAAAAGGTAGGATGTTTCCCCAAGGTCATGCAGCTCGAAATGTGTGGCTAGCTCTCAGATGACATCATCAGATTCCTTCTTGGAGATAGAAGCCAGCGTCATATCATTGATGTAGACAAGGATGATGATGCACACATTGCCTCTGCGAAAGACATAGAGAGAAGGATCTGACTTGATGCGGACAAAGCCCATGTCTTTGAGCTCTTTCTCCAATCGCTTGAGCCAGCAGTTTCCAGCTTGCCTAAGACCATACAACGACTTGACCAAGCGCAGCACATCGTCAGGCTCACCAAAGTGGTAGCCTTCAGGTTGCTCCATGTAGATCTTCTCCTAGAGCTCTCCATTGATAAATGCATGAGAGATGTCGATAGAGCGAAGGTGGAGGTCTTCAATGGCAGAGAGAGCAAGGACAGTTCGAATCGTGGCCATGCGGGCAGTAGGAGCGAAGGTCTCCTTGTAGTCATACCCAGGGCGTTGAGAGTAGCCCTTAGCGACTAGCCTGGCCTTGTAGCGATCGATGGAACCATCTGCTTTATACTTCTGGAGCATAACCCATCTGCAACCAATGGCAGTGCGACCGGGAGGGAGCTTGCAAGGCACCCAAGTCCCGTTGGTGATGTGTGCTTGGATCTCTGCATCAGCGGGAGCCTGCCACTCAGCAGAGTCTGATCGCCTCAATGCCTCTTTCAACATCTGTGGGTCAGGCAGAGCTTGTCCAGCATGAACTCGCTGTGCAGACACCTCAGCAGTTGCAAACTCATCCAGTTCGTCGTCATCCATAGGAGGAGACGACTCCTTCTCATCGTCATTATCTGCACTCGCTTCATCGTGAGGTGGAGGTGGTGTAGCCTCAGCCTCAGGCTGCTCAGCAGGCGCATCTGCACCAGGCTCAGCAGAGCCTTCAGCATGAGGTTTGTACTTTTGAAGTTTCCACCATTCACCAGGAGGGTGACGATCACGAGAGGAGCGACGAGTGGGCTCAATGTGCGGCTTAGCAGCTTTAGAACAACCACGAGTTGCCTTGGGCTGCTCAATTGGCTGATTTGAAGACGATGCTGCAGCTGGTGGTGTAGACTTGGATGCAGCACGCTTCTGAGCAGTTGTAGGCTTTCTAGCAGCAGGTGGACGCTTTGGAGGAGCTGGAGCCACAATGGGAGCAGGAGCTTGAACCGGTGGAGGAGGCAAGTGAGCCTCAGGCTGTTCAGGAGGCACAGCTGGCTCGTCTTGGCTATCGACAGGCACAACTGGTGGTGCATTCTCCCCCTCAAGATGAGGAGCTGGAGCATCCTGTACATTCAATGGAGGTACGTCGATGTAGGGAGTAGCAGGACGCTCCACAGACTCTGTGCGAGCAGAGGGAGTAGGAGCAGGAGTGGTACGAAGGGATTCGGGTGGGAGAGTCAAACGAGATGTATTGGCATCCCAGTCTTTGACTCCAGGTTGATACCTTTCGTCAAACACAGCACGTTCAGAGATGATGAGACGCTTAGTGACTGGATTGTAGAATCTCCAACCCTTGTAACCCTCCAGGTACCCCAAGAAGATGCACTTCTCCATGTGAGAGCCGAGGGAGCCGCGTTTGTCCTTTTGCACATGGACATATGCCAAACTACCAAAAATGCGCAAATTGGATACATTGGGTTTCACCCCATACCAGGCCTCACAAGGAGTGGTATTAGTGGGCAATGCAGAGCTCGGAGTCCTGTTAAGGACATGTACCAAGGTGCACAATGCCTCACCCCAAAACGAAGCAGAGAGCTTCGCTTCATGGAGCATAGCAATGATACCCTCCTCAAGGGTGCGGTTGAACCGCTCTGCTACTCCATTTTGTTGAGGCCTATTGCACACGGTATGCTGTCTAGCAATGCCATGTTCCTCACAGAACCTTTCAAACGCCTTGCTCATGTATTCCCTGCCTTTATCATCACGTAGACAAAGCAATTTGCGACCAGTGCGATTCTCAGCATAGACTTTGAACCGTTTAAAGGCCTCAAATGTCTCATCCTTCGACTTTAACAGCACCACATAGTGAAAGCGGGTGTTGTCATCAATGAATGTGACCCAATAGCGCATGCCAGAGGCAGTGCGCACAGGCAGAGGTCCATGGACGTCAGAATGGACGAGCTCCAAAGGCTTAGATGTGCGAGAGGATGACAAAGGGAAAGGAGTAGCATTGAGCTTGCCTGAAAGGCATGGCTCACAAATGGGGTCTGGAGGACTGTTGGAATCAAGCTTTATGCCATCGACTAGAGTACCCTGGAGGATGGTTTTGACACTTGCATGGTTTAAATGCGCAAAGCGTCGATGCCAGAGAGACTGATTCAAGGGTAGAGTCGAAGTGACAGAGAGTTGAGCTGATTCAACAACAGGGACAACTTCACCAGCCAGATAGGCGGTGTTAGAGCCGTCGATAGGTGCTGTGAAGGAGCACAGTGCCGTCTCGCTCGAAATCCATGCGTTTAGACGAGATGTGAACATGGAAATTGTGATTGCGAATGAGATAAATAACTAAGAGAAGGTTGGAGCCTAATTCTGGCACATGTAAAACTCTAGAGAACAACACCAGACGACTTTTCGATCCTTTTCCACTTGTTGGTTTAACTCAGTCGACAGCCTTGGCTAGATTATGGGGGTGCTACCTTATATGGTACTTCACTACCTACCCATATTGGGGAATCTACTTGAACCACACTATCTCCTATGACCCCCTTCTATAGGTTGGTCGCTAAGGCTTGATAGCTCAGTGGTAAGAGCGTCCAGTCTAGAGTACGGATGGTCACAGGTTCGACTCCTGTTCAGGCCAATAGTTTCTCGAGCTTTTCGAAGCTCTAACAGGTTATGGGCCCCGATAGCGCTTGACCTGCGAAAAGAAACTTCACTCACGACTGCTATCGTAGATAATAAATTCCATGATTAGTAGGGCTTCACGCTGGGGCAGCTTCGGCTGTATCCTTCGTGGGGGTGTGTTGGTTTAACTCAGTCGACAGCCTTGGCTAGATTATGGGGGTGCTACCTTATATGGTACTTCACTACCTACCCATATTGAGGAATCTACTTGAACCACACTATCTCCTATGACCCCCTTCTATAGGTTGGTCGCTAAGGCTTGATAGCTCAGTGGTAAGAGCGTCCAGTCTAGAGTACGGATGGTCACAGGTTCGACTCCTGTTCAGGCCAATAGTTTCTCGAGCTTTTCGAAGCTCTAACACCACTATCCAGCACCTCTGGAACAAACAGCATCGACCCAACACCAGCAGAATAGACGATTTGATTGTTGGCTAAGTGAACAGGCACTCTGTGAGGAGTGTAGTCGCGCAGCCAGCGTCGATTAGGCGTCATATGAGAAGTGGTGCCTGTGTCTGCAGTCCAGAGAGTGTCAGTGACGATTGGTGATGAGGTGGAAGGGGAATTGGAATGAAAACTTGCTTTGCCAGCAAATTCTGCAACCTCCTGAGTAGCATCAGCAGAGTCTTGCGCTGCAGCAGCGTTTTGACCGCCTTTGCCACCCTTGCTCTTTTTCTTGCGCTTCTCCTGAGCCGCCTTCGAAGCCAGAGACTTGGCCTCGTTGTAGCGATAACAGGTGACCTGGGTATGGCCTGGGAGCACACAGAATGAGCAGACGAGGGTAGTGGAGGGAGAGCCAGCAGCAAGGGCAGCGGCAAGCGATGCAGAAGTCGAAATGAGGGAATCCTGATGGTGGGTCCTAAGTTCTTCAGCAACAAAGGCTTCCTGAAGCTTCTCCTTACTGAACTTGTCCATGAGTTGAAGCGAGGAGGCAAAAGACAAGTACTCCTCAGGCAGGGCACGAATGAGAGTCATGCAAACGAGCTCATTGTCCATCTCATCGATGGCAAAGTCTTTAGGACGGAGATTTTTGATTTTCTCCATAGCAGTATCGACACAAGTCATCAGAGATGTCAATGACTCGTCAGGCATCTTCCTAATGCTGAACAATGCATCATACGCATTGAAACGAGCACTAGGACGTTTCTGAAGATGGATTGACTCCAACTTCGTCCACATCGCAGCAGCATTGTCAGTAATGCCAGCCAGATGCACCTTCTGCTTCTGAAACACCAAGAGATAGAGCTCTCTTACTGCTTTCTCAGCCTTCTCCTCGTAGGACAACACCTTCTCCTGCTCAGCCGATGTAGGGTTCTTGTCATCGACTGGAACAGGCTTCACCACTCGACCAGAGACAATGCCCCACAAGCCTTGTCGCATGAATCAAGCCTTCGCATTTCCAGACCACTCAGTGTAGTTAGACGCAGTGAGCAGTGGAAAGCGAGGCAGAGACGAAGAGAATTGGTCCTGGGACATGGCTATGACGTGTAGGGGGTGTGTGGAGTGTTGTAGAGCGATGTAGAACGATTTAGGTCGAATGGGAGAGTAGAGAGGTGGTGCAGGTCAACAATGCGCAGTCTCTTGGCTGTACCAGCAAACTCTGACAATGCCCAAAGAGTGGAAAGCAGCTACGACGTAGTGTTTTAAAGGAGCTACAATCTCGCTGAATAGCAAGAAGAGAGAGGCAACTGTAAACCTGCCAACTCAATCTCCAACAGCTACGTATAACAGAGAGAGGTCCACGCAATCTGCTATGAAAAGACAGACAACGTATGTGCAACTGACAAACACCTCGTAAAGAGATGGTCAGGAAGGTAGGACTTCACTGAAAGATTGCTATGTAGCCACTAGATGTCAAAGCCCTAGTAAGTAGCACCGGCAAGAGTCACGATCACAAAGGGAACTTGGTAGGAAGGAGCTCCAAAAGCAGAAGTGTGGGAACGAGATTCCTTAAAAGGAAGTGCCCAAAAGAAGCGCTGAAATGGGAGGTGTAAGAACAACCTTCTGAAATGAGCATGAGACCGACCTGCCTAGATAGGCATGGGAACGACCTGCTTAGATAAGTGTGTAAATGACCTGCCCAAAAGAGCATGGGAATGACCTGTTAAAAGTGGAGTGCCAAACTTGACAGTTTGACAGGTATGGCTGACAGTGAATGATGACACTACAGCAATGGCAAAAGTCGATGGATTTGGCTGAAATTTGATGTGTGGGCACTCACAGGATAGGTGTAGAGTATGCCACAAAGAAAATGGCTAAAAGAGTGAGTTCAGGGAATGGATGGCATCAAGCAAGGTTGGATGTACTTGAATGATGCAGCTAGCACTCGGGGCCCATAACCTGTTGAACCAAGAACTTGAGCACTCAAAGATACAGACAAACTGCAGTCTGAGTTGAGTAGCTAATAAATACATGAAGAAAACTAATATACTTGCCTGCAGTCTGAGTTGAGTAGTTAAAGAAGAAGCAGAGGGCTCAGACTGCAAGAGATATGCATTTACAGGCGCTTAATTGATTATGTATGCGCCCGCGCATGCGCTAAGTGCTGGGAAATGCACTACAACCAAAGTAACATTGAATCTACTATGGGTGGAGCCTCAGAACGAGGTTTTGGTGAGAAGTGAGTAATAGAGAAAATATAAAGGACATATAGAGGAACGTATCTGTATAGAAATCTTGAAGATAGCATGAGGATAGCATGAGCTATAATTGAAACAAGTTGTGATGTGATGTCACAGCATTACTACTTCCAACAAGACAGTGGCTTCAAACAACCTGCCTATAAGCTCTATGAGGAGGCTCTCAAAAACTGAACCAGTGGTGGTTCCAAGAAGACTGCTTCTGTGTGTAAGACATGATATGGAAAGGTATATTGTTTAACTATGTACAACTGTTATAATAATTCACTTTTTTATGTTACGCAGCTCAAAGCAGACTATTCCATTATCAAAAAACTTTGCAAGCTGTCTGAATGAAGTTGAGATAATAATTGGAAGATGGTGATTGTAGATGCATTCCAGTGAGAAACCTATCTTCAAGTGTGTTGGCTGTTTCTATTTTTGAGCTTTCTTGCTGAATATTGTTCATAGACGAATCCCAAAGTCAAACTATTCCAAAATAAATCCAATCTTCTGTACGATAACTTCACCAGCATTTTTGATAGCGTTGTTGCTACCGGAGCACAGGGTTTTGCTTCACATTTCAGCTCCATCACACACTCTATATCTCAGCAGCAATCTGATACTTCAAGTGCAGACAATGACAATATTAACTCAGCTGAGCTCAATCCTTCTATTGATCCTCAGCTTCTTGCCATAGGTGACGTTGAAGGCTTTGAAGGCATACAGATGCAAGATGGTCTTGAACACTCTAACAAAGAGTCTTAGGTTGAAGAACCTGGAACTTCAGTTAAAACTGGCTGCAAGCGCAGTGCAATAGAGGACTCATCTCCCTCTCCTCAACTTCAGCGTAAGCGTAGTTGCACATCTAGAGCTGATGCTATTTTTGGAGTTGCCAGTGCTATTCGAGCTTTTTAGTAGTGCACTTAATGCAAATAGCAGCACCTCTTCACAAAGCGAATCATCTCTTCAGCGATGTGCTCGTGCAATTCACCTTGTTAAAGATGATGCTGACATTTCAGATAATGAAGCAGTTGCTATTGCTAAAATGTTTCATCATGACATGGACATTGTTGATACATACTTGGGCATTTCTTCAGAAACTCGTTGTATCAAGTATTTACACTCTGAGCTTGATAATTTTTTTTAATAATAAATTGTAGTAGCATAGTAATTAGACTATTAATCTACAAATAATTCTTTAGCCTCTTTTATCTGCCCCTTTGCTCTCTTTGTTTATGAAGAACTTCTTAATAATTGTTTCACATATTCTGAGCAATTATATCTCAATAATTGCTCTACATCTGTATTTGAAGTTATTGTTATCTCTAAAATGTGTGTTCTATAATCTTGATAATTGCTACTGACACTAGAATTGTATGCTGCAATAGAAAATTGTTCAAGCCTATTCTTCATGTCATTGGAATCATAAGTGGCAATAAAATTGTGAACAACCACTAAAGCTGCAACAAGCTTTGCTTGAATAGAAAAGGCATAGGCTAAAGAAGATGTAAGAATAGGGAACTGTTCCTTGAATATGCCAAAAGTTCGTTCAACGATATTTCGAACTGATGCATGGCATAATTAAAAAGCTCTTGTAGTGTCGAAGGTTTAAAAATATAGATAAGATTGCAATTCAAATAATATTTATATAACTACTAACTGAATGTTAGCCTTACTCCATTCCTTTAAATGATAACGAACTCCTCAATATGGCACCAACAGTGCTTCACAGAGTGAAAATCCTGCATCTGCTAAATAGTATATTTCAAATGAAATTTGCAAGTCTTTTGCTTGTGCGTCATAATAAAGTGCACTGTCAGCTGTGCTTCCTTCTCAGCTAGCTAATACATAGCAAAAGTGGCCATCGAAAGTTGTGATTGCAAGTACATTTTGACTTGTGAAGCTTTTGCAATTGCGATAAGCAGCTGTCAGAGAGGCTGATATAGTAGCACCAATATGAGACCCATCAATAGCCCCACGTGCTCTAAAAAAGTATGGAAAAAACTTGAGATTTGTTCAAATTTTTGGTGGTACAGAGCTATGCTCGTTGGGAAGTTAAACGTGTGCATTCAACATTTTGGTGCACATTAGTGCATGGATTGCCTCATGCATTGCTCTATATTTAAAGTAAACATTTAAAGTGTACTTATTCAAGAGAATGAATCAATAGCATACCTAGATATAGTATCGCCACTATGCTGAAAGTGCTTTTGAAGTTTTCAATTTGATAATTCAGTGCAAGATGCATTATAGAAAAATTGCTAATTTTTTCTCTGCAGTTACATGCTTGGAACTGCCAAATTTAGTGAGCTTACTTAAAGCTTTCATCAAAGGTTGAAAAACAAATTTGGTTGTGCCAAATTGGTTGTAGAAGTGGAAGTCATGTCCTTGAAGAAGTTCTGTAACCTAAGCTTGACCAGTGAGGATAGATGTATGCATAAGAGTTTTAATATAGGCTGATATGAGGGATAGAACCATTGCAGCAGCCTCCAAAACAATAGCACTGGCAGCAGCTTTATTGCACACCTGGTGTGCAGTATTTTTATTATTTTTCCACTCTTTTCGAGCTCGAGTGTGAGCTATTAATGCAGAAAAATGTGTCTGTAGGACGTAGCACTGAAGAAATTGAACAAGCGCACAAGCTGTGCAATTGCATTTAATATTTTCTCATGATTAAGCCAGTTGATCATTGTAGTGTCCATATTACAGCTAATCGCAGAATTAACTAATGCAACTTAATATGTGCAGCTAAACAAGCCCTAACTGATTTGTGACATTGCCAACTAATGTAGACTGTTCAGTGGCAGATTCTTCATGTGTGAGATGGGTTTGAGCATGCAAGTTATTCTGCATAGGTTGTGTGAGAGGGTCAGAGCCTGTATTCTTGTTGTAAGAGAGTGTGAGCATGTGTTACACTCCACTCTTCAGGCTGGCGCTAACATTCACCAGACTCCAGTTCCCAACTATTCCGCATGCCGCCCCACCTCTGCACGTCCGCTCTGCATCTGAGTCTCTGAGCATGAGGGTTGTAGGAATTGTTCTTATCATGTTATTGTCCCTACACATATTCTATTGTTCTCTTCCATGCTCCCATGGTCACTTCCACTGTAGCACATCTGGACTCCAAATCCTGTGCTCTGCACTTCGCATAGCTGACCTCGTGTTGTTCCATATCAGTATTCCATCATCCTGTGTTCTCTTAGCGATATCTCATTCCTCTCATGTTCTACCTCATGCATGTCATAGCACTACATTCCCAAAGTGGTATATATGTCTCCGAATGTCATAGCTACCTCCTCAGTTCAAATATCGACTTAGCTCCTCGATACCTACCTTCCTCGTTCATCTGATCTTCTGAAACTTCATTCTATGACCTTCACTTGACTCTTGGGTAATTTCTAAGTATCTGGTCTCTGCGTAAATATAGGGCTGGTGTCTAGGAAAGGCGCAACTGATCTCAAAGGTTGAAACTGACGCCCTTCGTAATCCAGTTCTGTTCTGAAACTCCACCACTCCGACCCTCCGACCTGACATCTGGCTCTCNCTANTCCNGACCCCGTACCTCCNTTCNGTNNCNCCGCTCNNGGACTCCNNCNGNNGTTNNAGCNTTAACAGTATATTNGAACTCTCNTTTNCTAGTNACCCCGNGATATATGGTTAACACCCGTACNNCACAACAACCTCTACTTGCAACCTCNGATCCNGATCNAATNCTNTTTCNGACCNGCCGAACTTGAACTCGCATNNCCCAACCAGCATCCACTCNAGAACTCCCCNTATCCTNCGAAATACCAACNTCNGTCTCCNTCNCNGAAACCTNNGACATGTCTCACCAATCNAATCCNGCATCCACCTCNGCTAATCCGATTCNGCNGGAAGAACNCATCGTAGAAGANGAAGAAGAGGTTAAGNANGCCATCNTCNAANGCNAGGAAGANGCAGANGNAGAGCCCTCTCTTNCTAGNNCNCTNGCTCAGCTCTNCAAAGTCNTCAGCAAGTCGTCNGNAAGCAAGGGCCCGAGNCCTGTANAGGTCNGNNCCCNGGANCNGTTCGATNGTAGCGATTCNGCTAAGTTGCAGCCTTTCATGGTGCAACTGGAATTAAACTATCGAGCTCNTCNGNAGTCTTTCNATGACNANGAGGCCAAGNTNANNTATGCACTNNCCTANCTCAAAGGCTCCGCTTTGGCTTNCTTCGAGCCNAGCATCTTTGACNNTAAAANNGAGCGATGGATGTANAGNTTTAACNAGTTNAGNAGGGTCCTACAGGANAACTTCNNGCCTTATAACNNGANNGCGGAAGNNGAGAGTAAGCTCGAGCATCTCCGCATGCNCNCAGANAAGNGNATCTCNGANTTCATCNTNCAGTTCTACCAGCTGTCTTCTAAGACTAGCTGGAGNGACTCCGNGCTCNNGCACCNGTTTTACTCCNGTTTGCCCNACNGGATCAAGGACGAGATNTCNCNCNTCGGTAAGCCCGATACNCTNTACCAACTNCNTACNCTTGCACAGTCTATCGANTCNCNNTACTNGGAACGTCGCGCNGAGGTCAACNGCNAAGGCGGCTCGCACGGCAACACCANCAGCAGCAACAGCAANGGTAAGACNAGCAACAGCAACTNNTCCNGNCGTTNCNGAAANTCCNGCAGCAACACCAACAGCAGCAGCAACAANAGCAGCAANAGCAACAANGCNGCTGGCTCTNGCTCCNGAAACTCTTCNGNGAAGTCCNGTAATTCCGGCAAGAGCNGAAAACCAGCCACGGGTNGTTCCGNGCTGGCNAGTAAGCTGGGCAAGGANGGTAAACTCACNCAANAGGAGANGGACCNTNGCCTGAAGAACAACCTTTGTTTGTTCTGCNGTCAATCNGGACATAAGGNGAGGGACTGTCNCAAGCCTCAGTCTTCNGCNNCTAAAGCACNGGCAGCNCATGCTTCCNGTTNGAGTTCNGGTGCCTCCGGCGCGACAGGAACTNNGGACTNCNCAAAAAACTAAGCNGATCCGAGGCNACAGCTGGGCCAGTAAGTGGCGTTGACTCTTGCTCAGCACCTCNGGAAGTTCNCCTCAACGNGTCCNCTCTTTCCGCTNCNNATGCACTATATNTTGATCTCTCTTATAATGGTTCNAAACTACTAANGCTGCTCGACAGNGNCTCCTCACATTGTTTCNTAGATCCCTCNGTAATCTCNGAGCATAACCTTCNGACNGATTCCATTCCNNCTATTCNGCTNCGNCTCTTCGACGGTACTTCCAANACTGCCATCACATNGACCACNACCATCNCNGTNACTTTNNCATCNGGTCCNANAATGCTGNTTACNTTNTACGTCACCAAGCTGNACAATCNNGTCTCNGCANTTCTNGGTNATAGCTGNCTGACCCACCACAATCCATTGATTGACTGGGCTTCAGGCCACATCGAGTTTCAAAACTGCGCCGACACCTCTGAGACGTCTTCCACTTCAGTGCCTCAAGGCCCACAGAGGAACTTGGTAACTTCACCATCCACTCCAGCAGCTACTTCGCGTACTGCACTGCTGATTGCACTTATTGGCACTGCAGCATTCACTATGGTTCATCATCTCTCTGAAACTGAAATTTTCTCTCTCCATTTCTGCGCTGCGAAATCTGATCTTCCAGATGCCCCAGACTTATCGTCTATTCCAGAGGAGTACCACGAGTTCGCCGATGTCTTCAGCGATGTCAGAGCTAACACTTTGGCTGAGCACAGGCCTTTTGACCTGAAGATAGAACTCGAGGAAGGGCAAAGCCCATCACCCAGTCATATGTACTCACTTTCACAGTTAGAGCTAAAGGCCCTCTAAGAATTCTTCAAGGAGAATATGTCCAACAGCTTCATCTGGCAGTCCACATCTCTGCATGGTGCTCCGGTGGTCCTCACAAAAAAGAAAGATAAAACTCTCTGTCTTTGTGTCGATTACCGGGCTCTCAACCACATATCGAAGAAGGATCATTATCTGCTCCCACTCATCTCCAACCTCCTCAGTTTGCCAGCCTGAGCACGAATTTATACCAAAATCAACCTCCAACATGCCTATCATCTTGTTCAGATCTGCGATGGCAACAAATGGAAGACTACCTTTCACATGCGCTGTGGGTTTTTCGAGTGGTTGGTAATTCTGGAAGATCTCACCAATGCCCCGACGTTCCAATAATTCATGAACTCCATGTTCCAAGATCTCTTTGACAAAGGAGTTATGGTATATCTCGATGACATTCTCATTTATTCTGATAATATCTCCGAACATTGGAAACTTGTCNNGNAAGTTCTCCGCNGGCTCNGNGCTAACNGCCTGTGTGCAAAACNGTCCAAATGCTTNTGGCATANGGACACGGTGGAATATCTGGNGTACATTCTGTCCCNGGACNGTTTNCNGATGGANGAGGCTAAGGTCAAGNTCATACANNACTGGCNGNTGCCTCNGAAANTCAAGGACNTTCAATNNTTNCTTGGCTTTGCCAATTTCTATCNGAGATTTATTCCNTTCTATTCNGATGTCNTNNTTCNNTTAACCNGGTTAACCTGCAAGGGTACCGCCTGGGCATNGACAGACAANTGTCAGGAATCGTTTNAGTCTCTNAAGNAGGCTTTCACTCNTGCTNCNGTGCTCGCTCAGTTTACTCNGGGGTCTCCNCTTATNGNAGAGACCGATGCCTCNGACTATGCCCTCGGGGCAGTNCTTTCCACTCAGGAAAATGANNATTGGCATNCGGTGGCNTTCCACTCNCNAACGTTCTCCNCCACNGAGTTGAACTACGATATTCATGACAAAGAGCTTCTNGCTATTTTNGAAGCNTTCNGGACTTGGCNGCATTACCTCGAGGGTTCTGAACGTCCGATTGANGTCNTCANGNACCATAAGAACTTGGAGTATTTCNGNACTACNAAACTCCTCACTCGACGNCANGTCCNGTGGTNNGAATATCTCTCNGCNTTTAATCTCGTTATCCNGTTCNGACCTNGAAAACTGAGNACTAAACCTGACNCTCTCACTCGCAAATGGNACNTCTANCTTAAAGAGGGAGGTAGCAGCTANGCTTCNGTTAACCNTCAGAATTTCNGANCNGTATTTTCCTCNGAANAATTGANCGCTTCACTCCNCNCTACTTACTACAACNCTNCNGTCCTCCNAGNGGTTATTGCNTTAGACATAGATGANNTGCANCACGACATCTTNNNTGCNCTANCNAACGACCCNCTNGCNGTCAAGCAGCTNGAGAAGTCNCCNATGGATCNCNGCTGGTCGAANTCNCCNTCTGGGCTACTATTGCTCGANGGNCGNATCTTCNTNCNGGCNTCNGATGAGCTCCNGCTCNNGATCCTNCNGAACAAGCACGATCACNCGNTATCNGNGCANTTCGNNTTCAACAAGACCNTNNANCTNGTACGACGAGACTATACATGGCNTGGCATTCNNTCNTACNTNNNNGACTANTGTAAGTCNTGCACNGTCTGTCNTNGGAGTAAAGCTCNGCGNCATCGNCCTTACNGTANGTTACAACAACTTCCTATTCNGGAGAAACNNTGGAATTCTATTTCCATGNANTTNATTGAGCAATTGCCCAAATCCTCNNCNTATACGGNGATCTTGGTAGTCGTNGACCGACTTTNCAAGCAGGGTATCTTCATTCNGACNACGGACACTGTNGATTCTNCTGAGCTCGCNCGGCTTTTCNTTCTTCATGTTTTNTCNAAGCANNGAGTTCNGTCTCACGTAACCTCCGATCGNGGCTCNGAGTTNGTTTCGCATTTCTTNCNCTCGCTCNNCAAAGCCCTCGATATNACNTTGCATTTTACCTCCNGATANCATCNGNAGGGCNANGNACANACNGAGCNTCTTAACCAGACNTTGNAGCAATACCTCNGNGNTTACTGCAATTACCAGCAGGACAATTGGTCTGAGCTTCTGCCTTTGGNGNAATTTGCNTATAATAACGCTCNGAGCGCTACAACNGGAACTTCNCNNTTTTTNGCTAACAANGGTTACCACCCNAACATGACTTTNCANCCNGAACNAGATTTAGCCTNCGNCNNCGCANGCGAGTACACNGTAAACCTCNANGAACTGCATTCNGANCTCCGCAACTCCATNTCNGAGGCCCAGAAANNTTACNAAGGGCCTGCGGANGCAGTCCNGCATCNGCNTNCNGAATTCAAGATCNGAAACAAAGCCTTCNTTAAGGCCAANTTCTTNCNTACNANNCNNCCNTNNCGCAAGCTNGNAGACAAATACCTCNGTCNGTACNAAATCATNGCGCAAGTCNGTCCNCAATCCTANACTCTNNGNCTTNCNGACTCNATGAAAGCNGTTCACCCNGTTTTNCATGTGTCNATGCTNGAACCNTTCNTNCCNAGNAGTATTNNGGGACNCNTCNAATCTCNGCCACCTNCGGTAGAGNTCGANGNCNAACTNNAGTACNAAATCTNNGAAGTCCTCGATTCCAAGCTGNATAACNGCNGCNGGAAGTGCAANNTNTTGTACCTCGTCNGGTGNAGCGGNTATGAAGGCACNGATGAGGANANNTNNTGGCTCCTNNCNANNNAGCTAGCCCACGCCTCNGAACTCACCTCNGCATTCCACNANAAATATNCNNATAAGCCTGGCCCNTTAGAATCNCTCCCGTAACTNNCAGCCNTCGCTTTTCNGNCTCTCTGTTCNGTCTNTCCNTNTCNATTTNCTGTCTCTCCGCCTTGTNTCCNTCTCNNCGTCTTGTNNCCGNNTCTCCNTCTCNATTTNCNCNGNANNTCCGTCTCGTTTTCCTCCGAAATTCCAGCGAAATCCCTAGACTCCGGAATTTTTTCCATCTTTTTCGTAGTTTCACTCAGTTTCACACTTGATTTCAGTCTTTTTCACCCACTTTTCTATTAAATAAAACAAAGCAACAAAAAACAAAGACAAAACAAAACAACAAGTCCAAAAAAGAAACTAAAGTCCGGAGGGGCGGCGGATTACTTCTTCTCCGCCCCGTCCTTCTCCTTTCCGCCCTCCGATTCCTCCGCATCTCCTTCCCGCATCTCCACGTCCGCCTCCGGCTCCTGTGCCGGAATCACCTCCTTCTCCTTCTCCTTCCCTTTCCCCGCTCCGACCCCCGCTTCTTCGGCCTCCTCCGTCTTCTTCCGCTTCGGCTCCG
>JANHOG010000011.1:0-44768 GCA_027627325.1 Phlebia brevispora
GAGGACGTGTTCATCTTAATCCTTATCCACACATTCGTTTTTTGGAGCATCGTCGACATCTATCTCATAACTGCGTCGTGTACACAGGACAGTCTACATACTCCTTCGGATGTAATACATTTCCGGATTTGCTGGAGAGGGTGTGTCTGTGAAGCTTTTGAGCTATGAAAGCTGCTGTGCGGTGCACCGGCGCCGGTGAGGCTTGTGTGCGTGTGGGGGCTAGTGTGCGGGTCAAGTCGTGGGCGTAAATACCGCTATTATAATAGTGATAGCGCTTTTGGCTACATTGCAGCGCGTTGTAATGCAGGGCGATGAGCGTGATGAAGTTTCTACTACGGTGTCTATGGGGCACAACCCGCCAATGGGATCGTCTATGAGCCAGGCCAGCTGCGCAGTCCCGCACGCCCAATTTCGTACGAGGAACATATGGCGAGAAGACGAAGAGCGAGAGGATCGTATTGCACATAGGTAGCTACATGTTACATGCTTTATGTCTGATAAGACTTCCGGATCATAAGAGCGCAAAGAGAGGTATACGAATTAGTCCAGGCGGACATCAACAGTGACAGAGATATAACAGATGGATGGTGTGTAATTGCTTACGCTACAGGCTCGATGATCCACTCTTTCTTCCCCAACACATAGTCCGCGTTCTCTCCGTACTGGTCAAAGTAGTCCGAGAGCACATTATTCGCGATCTGCAAAAGCTGCTCATGTGTGTATCCGATCGACTGCGGTCCCTTCTGAACCAGGCCCTCTGCACCAACGAAGGTGCTCATCCAGACGGTGGTCCCAAAATATTTCACAAAAGCTAGAGGGTATAAGTCAGCAACCGCCAATTGCGTAGAGACCTGACCTACGGGCTGTGATCAATTTGAGACCTAGGATAGCCTGATAGATCTCAAGACAACGAATTTCAGCCGGCAGGGCGAAGAGTCGTATCTTCATGGCTTCGAAGGGACACTGATGGTTCGTGCGCGCCACATCGAAATCGATGATGTTGACTCGGGTTGGATCAGTCAGGCTGTCGACCACCACATTCGATGGCCACAAATCCCTGTGCCATACACCGCGCTTATGTATAGCCATCAGTGCCTGCACAAATTTGATTCTGAACAGGAAATGTTAGTTTTGGGCACACGGGGGAGGTGTACTGCGCACCGTAATTCAAGGGAATATTCAGTAAACTGCTCCTTGAGCGGGACGCCACAGTCTTCTAGTATGATACAGGAAGCGGGTTCTTCGTATATGTCGCCGACGTACAGCCCGTAGAACTTAGGGACGCAAATGCCTTGCAGCTCTTCCAAGTTCTTCGAGTACGCGGTCGCTTCGCGCACCAGGTACTTAGCTCTGTTGTCGGTTTCGGTGTCGCGGATCATTTTACACACGACGTTCAGCTGCTTCTTTCGTCCGGATGACAGGGTGCCCTTGAAAACCAAAGACCTGCCGTTGTGGAGAAGCTCGGTCTGAGTGAACTGGAGTGTTTCGTCGGACTCCACCTCCTTGGAACCATATTCCTGCACACGGGTGAAGGTATACGTCTGGAGATTACCGGTAGGTTTACCGGACGCGACGATCGTGAGCTGTACTGAGGACATCCTACACGGATACTACTGGTAGTATCAGCTCGCAGGTGCAAGGCTTAGGACAAGACTCACTCTCAATATTCGTATTCTGGGTGCTCTATCACAAGAGACGATTTCAGTGTAAGGAAGGCGGTGACTACCGTGTACCGTAGCTCAACTTTATATACACCTCTCTGGAGGTTGGAGTACAACAACTCTGACGCCGTGGCGCATCACCATGCCAGTGGACAATAGAACGGCCGGGTCGGGCCGACATCTTCACAGTCCGCCAGTGGCGTAGCGCTCTGAATCCTTCTGGACCTGCGGACAATTTACGGCACTTGCCTTCCTCTGTTGGTGCCTCGCACTACTGTGGCGGACAACGTCTTACCACAGCTGAGACATCCATGAGAGGAACAAGAACAAGAACTTGCTGGCATTGTTCGCTTGTTCGAGTCCCATGTGCCGTTGAGTTGTATTGTATGTCCTTTCGCTTAATCCGGTCCTACTGACTCGGTGTGGAAGTTTCAGATCACTTGTGGGACTCAAAACCTGCAGTTGGATGTGGAATAGCGTCCATCACACACTCCCAGGTCATAGCACAGACATAGCAAAACCCATCTATGGCTACGCTATTGTCTCTGCTGATGCTTTGCAGCGAACGAGAACCTCAGTCGGCTTCTCGCCACTCTCTCCTGTTGTGCTTCTGATAATGCAAGATGCCGTTGTCTTCTTGTTCTGTGGGTAGACAAGGGAATGGCTTCAAACTCATGTTCTATTCAGACGTGATGAGTGTGGCGGACTTCGCTCGTCTGGTCGACTTAGTCGCAAGGACGTTCGGTGAAGTATCCCTATATAAAGCTTCCGTGCTGCAGACAGTTTCCTCAGGTCACTTCATTATGTCTCCTTCGAATACTAACCCTCGTACTCCAAGCAGGTCCGAGACACCGATCAGGTCTCTCTCCCCAATGGACATATCTCCTCCGCAGGCTGCGGGTGCTGCTGAGCAGGATCCTTTCTCTTCCCCGCTCACTATCTACGATACCCCTTCACCTCACCTAGATCCCGGTGATCCACGCGTGCCGCGTACGCCTCAAAGACCCAGATGGGCCGACAGAAATCTGTCGGACTTGGAGTCGCCCACTAGTGTATGGAACGACGCTCGCTTGCAGCAAGACCTCCAACGTGGCGAACGAAGGCAAGCATCGTCGAAACCATTCATTCGACCTAATATCCAGCATTTTGCCACTCTCTTCGATCTCGCTCTATCTTCTCTGCCGATGCCACCTCCCTACAAGAAGGATGACAAGGGCTTTATGTCGAGCACCAAGACGCTTAACCAGGCTGAACTGTCCATGGAAGTTTCACCGGATACTGTCAACGATGTACTTCAGGAAGTCGTCTATGCCGGTACCATGCTCTTGCCGATCGAGAACATCATAGAGCAACGGCTCTCCAAGATCTGGTTGGATTGGACTGATGAGGTCCACAGAGACTTCGTTGGATCTGTCTCTCCTTGGCACACGACGTCTAACTTACCACCCTCCATCAATTCGGAGAAGGATGTCGAGGACTGGGGGACTTACGCCACTTTAGCACCCGCCGCCCGCCTTCTTGATTCTATCATTCACAACGCGGTACGACCGCGGCCTTCGAACACCGCACAGGTGCTTCCCGTCCACAAGCCCAACGTCACATCCTCCGACGGGGAAGATGGTGTCATTCCAGACTCGATTGTCATCGACGAGAAGGGAGATATCATGGCTGTCGTCGAGTTCAAATCTGAGTCGGTCTTCGACTTAGTCGGGACCGGTGGACTGCCTATCTTTGACTTGATCGCGGGATACCATAAGATCAACGGTGTAGAACGCCGTGGCCGTGCGATGAAGTTCCTTTGGCCTAAGGTAACCGCCACCAAGGTTAAAGGCGACAAAACCAAATTCTCCGTCGATGAAGAGCCGGACATTCAAACCAAGCTTCTGATACAGGTAAGCATCCCTTAATCCCCAACTTGTTGTGAGTCGATCTGACGTTCCTTACCAGGTGTGGACTCAGATGGTTATCAAGAAGGTCGATTACGCGAAACTTTCTTCGTTCAATACGTCAATCTTCTTCTACAGAAAAGATCAGCGCTTGTACATGTCCCAAGCCTACGACAGCTCGGACCAGCTGATACTTGCGACGTTGTCGTGGATGATGTTGGCGTTCGGGCTAGCCAAACCAGAAGACATGCATCTACCCGAGGTAGACAATACCTGGTATGACAATGACGACCGCCTTGTCAAAGCAATCGAGTCGGCAAGGCTGGAAAACATAAGCGGTATCGTTGTAGCGTGAGTGTCTTACGTTGAGCCTTCCGCGCAACGTCCCCGTTGACCCGCATGACGCAGTACTATGCCTGCTCTTCCCTGAGTGCCCCCTCACCCCAAGGTAACTTCTGTCGGGTATGGGCGAGTGCGAGCTTACACCAGACCGTAACACGAACCAACGCAATAACGAGTAGTCCTGACGCAGCGCGGCAGCAAATCACCTGACCGCATGGATATAACAAACGCTTGTATGCTATGAGGTCTCCAGATGTTTTGAATTTTCGCTAGTCGATGTATTCACAAGAGCCTGTCAAATCTGAATTGTAACTTCATGTTCAAGCTTGACGGAATGCACGTGTAGAGGCGGGAAACGGTGAGGATGATGAGGGGAAGGCACTGCGTCCGACCTGAGGAGACGATGGCCTGCTGCGAATGTCCGATTCATGAAAGTGACTCTTGGTCTGCGCGATTCCCTCGCGAAGCGAACGCTTGAATGACTTTCGGTAACACCTTATAATATTCGACGATGAAGAGCTCGACAGTGTTGTGAGGCGCTGAGCAGTGAGCACTTGCTGGTCTACCTGCCGACATCATCGTGCCCTCTGGTGCACCGGCGTGGCGCTTCGCTACACTGAAACCCGTGTGGCTTGATCAGTTGGCCTCGTGGGGAGCGTGCGTTATGTTACGTGTCGCGTGGATGGCAGGATGTCGGGACGCGTTCGTGTTAATCCTAATCCACACATTCGTTTTTGGAGCATGGTCGACGTCCATACCGTAACTATGCCGTTTACACAGGACATGTCCGGATTTGTTGGAGAAGCTGTGTCTGTGAGGTTTCTGAGCTATGAAAGCTGCTGTGCGGTGCACCGGCGCCGGTGGGGGGTTGTGTGCGTGTGGGGGCTAGTGTGCGGGTCAAGTCGTCAGCGTAAATACCGCGATTATAATGTTGATAGCGCTTTTGGCTACATTGCAGTTTGGTATACTGCAGGGAGATGAGCACAGAGAGTGGCGCTGGCGACTGCGTCGGACATGGTACCTATGAGCGGTTTATGCGGTGCAACCGTTCGCGCCAGCGATACTCTTCGAAGTGCCCGCACGCTCCTCGGACAAGAGTCACATGGATGTAAGGCAAGAAATACCAGCACCGAGCAGTAGGGACAAAATATTTTACAGAAACTTCCACACTATGAGGTATACTAACCATGCAGAGGCCGTAACGCCGAGAGACATAACAGAGACACGAAGGACAGTTGATCAGAGCGTAGGTTCAATGATCCACTTCTTCTTGCCTGTGACATAATCCTCATTTTCGCCATACACCTCGAAGTAGTCCGCGAGCGTATTGTCCGCGATCTGCAGGAGATGCTCGTGTGTGAAGCGCGCGCTTCGGCCCTGCGCGCACCAGACCCTCTGCGCCTACGAAGGAGGTCACATGGATGTTGGTCCCGAGGTAATGCACAGTCCCTGGAAAGTATGACGTGAGTGACTGTGGATTCTGCGTGCGGTACCTGCTTACCGGCTGTGACTAGTCTGAGGTCCAGGGCTACCTCGTAGACTCGAGACAAGCCATCCTCCCCCTGGGCAGCGCGAACAGCGGCAGCTTCATGTTGAAAGGACACGTATGACGGATCTGGGAGGCGTCAAAGTCGATGACGTTGACGCGGGTTGGGTTCGTCGGGTCGTCGACGACGACGTTGGAGGGCCAGAAGTCTCTGTGTATCACGCCCCGTTTGTGTATAGCCATCAACGCCTGCATAGATTTGATCCTAAGGACGTTTATTAGTTGCAGAAACAAGCAGTTGTGTTGGGACGTACCGTAGATCCACAGAGTATTCGGTAAACAACTTAGCTTGCAGCGCGACGCCACAGTCCTCCAGTAGGATACAAGAAGCAGGCTCGTCGGATATTTCACCTACATACAGCCCGTAGAAACGAGGAACACAGACACCTTGCAGTTCTTCCAAGTACTTTGAATAGACTGTGGCTTCTCGTTCGAGCAGCTTCTCTCTGGCGTCGGTCGAATCTAGGATCAGTTTGCAGATGACGCTCGACTCTCGCGTCCCGCCGCGTTCGGATCCGGAAAGGGTACCCTTGTACACCTTGGCATTGCCGCTGTGCAGCACCTTCGTCTGCGTAAACCGGATGGACCCATTGGACGCCGGTTCTTTCGACGGATACTCCTGCACGCGAGTGAACAAATATGTGTGGAGGGTGTCGGGGCGTTTGTCGGACGGCGCGACGGTGAGCTCCAGTTCAAGTTCGGACATCCTGCAAGACGGGATGCTGTCATCAGCCGGCTACAGGACTGGCCGGGGCAGATGCTCGCTTCCCGGCGGAGAGGAGGTACGCAAGTCCAGCTGAAGGCAAAATCGGCAGGATCTGCTGGCTATAAGTCAATTTGGGGGCGACGTAGGCTCTTCCCCCTAGCCTCTACTAGGGAAGACAATGATCGCGCTAGCTAAGTAACTGTGACTGCGTCGTGCGATGTTCAACTTGGAAGACGCGTACGGCGTTTGACGCGCGGATCACAATAGAATGTCAGCGCCGGGCCGGTACCCTGCAATGCAGATGCAGATGGGGCCAAGTATATGGGAGGGAGTATCTCCACCATGTGGTCTGAATGGACTCATGTGCAAGGCACGTTGCATCGCGTGGATGGTAGGATGTGAGGGCGTGTTCGAGTCGACTCTAATTCACACATCTATTTTTTTGGGAGCATCGTCGACATCTTTACCATAACTATGTCGTGTACATAGAGCGGTTCACATACCCGTTGAGATGTGGTACATCTCCGAGTCGGAGAGCATACGCAGTATGAGGCTTTTGAGCTATGAAAGCTGCTGGGCAGTGACCGGTGCCGGTGATGGTTGTGTGTGCATGCCAGTGTGTGGGTCAAATCGGCGGCCAAAATGCCGCTCTTGAGGAAGTAAATGCTATATTGATGGTAATTTGGGCTATGTGCAGGTCATTTTTGCACCATTTGATGATGAGGAGATTAGCGAGGGTGAGACTACGACTGGTTGAGCTGCTGCAGAAAGCACAGAGTTGATGATTGTGTCTGGTTCAGATGAGCCTCCTGCTCTAGTCGAGGTAAAGTCGATGTACTTGATATACAACAGCGTTACTTGTAGGCAGCAACAGACTAGCACAAACTGCTGAGATCCCTTCTTTTGTGACTTGAGGAGATGATGACCCGCCGCACATCTTTTATACATGTGACCTTCGCAAATGATCACTATTTGTCGCCAAAAAATAAACTAACGGAATAATAAATATTTGCAGAATGATAGGTAGAAAATACAACACATATCGACATCTCAGGATATCGATTTGCCCTACAAGACGGTCTGCAGCGGGATGTGCGTCCATCTTATCTTGCGCAAGCGCCCCTAACCTCATAATAGGGTTGATATTTTTATCGTTGTTAGCTCCAGTTAAGCGACTTCAGAAGTTGTACTGTACCTGTAATCCAATCGTCGCGAACAAGCCGAGACACGTCCAACTACGATTTCATACGTCCAGCTGATATGTTTATAGGAATCCTTGTCCATCATAGCACCAGGTTGTGTCAGCGTATACCGTGTCGCGACAGGCCTGGTGTGTTCCCTGATGGGGATAGCCACTTACCTGACCTGCAAGGCGGGAACAACGCGTTGCTGTGCGTGCAAGCGTACGAGATACGGAAGACAATGAACTCGGGCAGAGATATAGTCCGGCATCGGGCCGGAAGACCCCGGTCCGCTGATCCATCGACGGTCTTTGAGCGCGCAATGGCGTTTAGCAAGCTCAACTGAGCTTCCAGCGTGCGCTCGCTCCCTTGTATTTCGGCTCCCTTACAGATCAGGCCCGCAGATGTGGTGGCGATAATCTCCTTTTTGGCAATAGTGGTGCGTGAATTTCCACGGGTCCTACTAGATCGAATGAAGGGCCGAAACTAGCAGCACTGGCTGTGATGAGATAGGACTTAGATACACCATCTTCAGAAGCACCGAGAGCATCGATGGTCCGACGAAGCCAAGTGAGACTCTTGAGAATCGAGAACCAAGTCCGTAAGGATCTGCACGGCATCGCCGGCATGTGGTCGACTTAGATCTATTTGGTCGTGTTAGGATCAGATGGTCAATGTTCTCCATTTATAGTCTGTCACACGGTAGGCGCTCGTACAAGCGTTTCAGGCTATCTACCGTACCGAAGGTGGAGCGAAATATCACTGAAAGCGCTCCTGATTGCCGTTGATCAATGGGGCAGAAATTCCAGTATGGTTTGCATTTCCATCTAAATGTAATAGAAGAGTCAATAACACTGGTACACCGATCTAGAATACAAGTCCTTCATGTCCATGCGAAGATTTGAGTGCACATGTAGCTTCAAACTGATGCTGATAGGGTGACTGATTGTGTGATCAGGATTGAAATATCGGAGGCAGGAATCGATGACTCTGGTGGAGGAGTGCCAGAGAAACTACGCGTAAGTACTATATTAGTCTGCGAAGTGGTCGTCTGCGTAATCGTAGGAAGGAATGAGACAATGCCCGTGCCAATAACGCTGAGCACATCGGGGGGTGAGGTAGGCTGTGCCGGAGAAGGAGTATTTAAGTGAGTGACAATGGTTGCAGAGAGAGAAAGAGCAGGCACCTCTGATACTGTGCTGCTATCCGAAACAGCGCCAGCGGCGTCGGTAGCTGTGGGGACGAATGTAGCAGGATCATCAGATGCAGCTGTAGGGGTCACTGTTTCTGTGAGGGTAATGAGGAGGACTGAAATGTCAACAGCAGTCACAGTAGTGGTCGCAGTAGTGGTCACAGTAGTTACACCACTGTCGCCAGCAGAAGTCGCGGAGGCTTCAAAGGGCGCAGCCGTGGTTGTCGGAGCAGTCTGGATAGGATCATCAGAGGCCACAGCTGTAGCTGTAGCGTCCGTGGAAACTGTGACAGCTGAGGTAATAGGGGCGTCTGAGGCAGCTGTCGGCACTACAATGGCGGAGGACGTCGGGAGGACAGAAGTGTCGATGACTTCTCTAGATGTCGCAATGGCGGGAGATGTCGCGAGGACAGAAGAATCAATGACTGAGCTGCTCTCAGCAGTACTCTCAGCAGTACTGAAAGGCGTGGAAGAGGTAACAGAAGACGTGAGAGCTGAATCAGCCTGCCGGCGATGACGCAAGTAAGGCAGAAAGGCGACAGAGGGCGTCTCCTCAGGCCTTTCACGCTTTGCGAGGCCCTCTGGAGCCTCACGTGCCGTAATGGTAGGGAGCGATGAGACAGTGCCCCAACCCAGGACACTGAGAACCGACGGGGGCTCCGTAGGCTGTGCGAATGGACGATTGTTCAAACAAGTTTACGATACTGATTAGAGGAGGAATACGGACCTGTGCTGTCGCAATTCTATCCGATGTTGGGATCAGACTTAGTAGGGGTATTGGGGGCGCGAACGGGTTATAGGTTATATTGGCGTTCGCGCCCGCTGCTACCATCTGCGCCACAGCATCCGACTCGGTGTCGCATGATATCGTGGTGCCCGTTGTTTTCGTGAGAGGCAGCGCGACGCAGATCTGGCCGGAGGGGCAAGCGGTCAGCTGCCAAGTTCCGTCGACGCATTTCGCAAGCTCCTGGTTTACGCAAGCCGTAGAGGGCTCGTAGTCTGACAATTTTGTACATCAGGCGTCATTAAAAACGAAGCTTAAGTGCAAACTTACTCAGGCAAGATTGAGAAGCATTGAGCGACTCGAACGCGAGGTTCATCTGTTGAGCATTGGCCGCGTTAAGGAATCGAATGTTTACACTGGGTGCGGCCTGCACAGAAATTAGTGCCGTCCATGCGGCGACAAGTAGGATAGTTAAAACGTTTGGTGCCATGATAGTCAAAGACTGAGAGAATGCTCTAGATCAAATACTGGTTAAAAGATTGGCAGGTAAGAGAAAGGACTGTGCAAGATGCAGATAGACGAAAGCTCCTGGCTTCCGGGTGATACGCCAAAGCGGATGGAGAGTCAAATCCATCTCGACAGGTATATATAAACCCACGAGAACTTGCTTCGCGCAACAGCGTGGAGTTTTCCTCGTTATTGTGTTTCGTTTGCGTTACAACCGCAGGACGTGATGCACAATAGCGTCATACATCACTTATTGTCTGGTAAAAGTTCAGCGGGAAGGATCAGTTGTGGACACCACTACTTTTGACGTCAACTTGGGAACGACACCGCATGTATCTGTCGACATGGCAGGCGATGTGCAACGAGAGGCAACGAGCCTGTCATTGCTATAGTCCCCGCTCTCCTGCCTGAGATGATGATCCGTGAGCAAATTGTCCCGAGCTACGTCGGCCGCTGCCGACGGGTTGACCGTGTTTGGTGCGCGCCAAATAGGCGCTCATAATAACATTGCACCCTTAATAAAGTTTTACAACATTTTTCCGGGATTTTCTGGGAGAGCTGAGTTGAGCACGCGAGTCTTTTGCTTGCATCCCTCTCTATATCTTACGCTCTATAAATCCAGTGAATTTATGCAATGCCTGAGATGTTCAACGGCTCTCCTTCAGGCGTTATTGGCATCCGCGGAGACCCAGAATATGGACGGAGCCCCTGCTTTCCGCGTATCCTACCCGATCACGTGTGAGCATTTAAGTATTTAGGGCGGTGGCGCGAAAATGACTTGTCACAGAAATCCGAACTAAGGCGAAAAGCTTTTTAAACGACGATGTTTCGTTTGCTCTCCCGTCCCATCCGTGTTTCTCCCCCCATCCTCCGTAGAGCAATGGCCACCACACCAGACTTTGTGAGCTGATTATCTGGTTTTGTGTCGTCTACTTTGTCCAATGTTATCATTTTCTTAGAACAAGGTCCTTTACACTCCCCTAGCGGAGATCGACCCTGAGGTTCAGAACATTATTGATAAGGAGACATGGAGACAGTATTCGGGTCTGGAGCTCATCGCGTCTGAGGTGCGTCCGCAGTGGTATGCTTGACATTGAAGCAAAGTTGACACGTATCATTGCTAGAACTTGACGAGCAGAGCGACCATGGAGGCGAATGGCTCAATCCTCACCAACAAGTACTCGGAAGGTCTCCCTCACGCTCGTTACTATGGGGGCAACGAGTACGTCGACGAGCTTGAGGTTCTCTGCCAAAAGCGTGCGCTTCAAGCATTCCACCTGGACCCAGCGAAGTGGGGCGTCAACGTGCAGCCCTACTCCGGTAGTGTGAGTGTCTTTTTCGCTTCTCATTTTCCCATTCATGACTCTGACACTGCCAATGATAGACCGCAAAGTATGGCGCTATGTTCTCAGCGCGTCCAATAGGGTTTCCTGATTGCCCCTTTCTAGCTTCGCCGCGCTAACGGCGCTCCTCCAACCCCAAGATCGTCTCATGGGCCTTGGCTTGCCAGACGGCGGTCACCTTACTCATGGCTACTACGTACGTGGCATGTCCTACTACTTCCATCACTCTCTCCCCGAACTTCATGAAAACTTCTCCTCACCGAGTTCTATCGAGTCATGGTCTCGAGGCGCGATCACGTGCCGCACTGATGGGCTTCTTCGATCGCGCCTCATTGCGTGGCGCGACCTGGCGCGACAGCCCACCTTCGCGCATTCTCGCTATGCCGTTCCACTTATATCTTGCTTCTACTGACGCGCCTCGCCTTTCTAGACCGCGAAAAAGAAGATGACCGCGTCTTCAATCTACTTCCAGTCCCTCCCGTACGGTCTTGACCCCGCCAACCAGCTCATCGACTACAAGGGTCTCGCCGCTCAGGCGCGCTTGTTCAAGCCACGTCTCCTCATTTGTGGTGCATCCGCATACCCACGCGACTGGGACTATGCTGCTCTCCGTGCCGTCGCGGATGAGCAGGGCGCATTCCTCATGGCCGATATCGCGCATACCAGCGGTCTTATCGCCGCGGGCGAATTGAACAATCCCTTCGAGTACTGTGATGTTGTCACTACCACCACGTATGTGCCCTGATCATGCACTCTCATATTTTACTCATTTATTTTCGTAGACACAAAACTCTTCGTGGCCCTCGCGCTGGTTTGATCTTCTTCCGCAAGGACAGCCAGAACGCCAAGGACCTTGAGAAGCGCGTCAATGAGGCCGTCTTCCCTGCATGCCAGGGTGGCCCGCACAACAATACCATCGCCGGTATCGCAACTTCTCTTCTCCAGGCTTGCCAACCAACGTGGAAGGCCTACGCGAAGCAAGTCATTGCCAACGCTAGGACTCTCGGCGAGGAGCTTGTAGCGAAGGGTTACAAACTTCAGACGTCCGGTACTGACAACCACTTGGTGCTCTGGGACCTCCGGCCCCTTAAGTTGACTGGTAGCAAGCTTGAGAAGCTGTGCGACCTTGTCGGCATCACTATTAACAGTAAGTACTGCACTTTGAGCGACTGCCCTCAGGCATTTATACTTCCCTTATGCAGAAAACGCTGTTTCTGGCGACGCCAATGCACAGGCGCCCGGTGGCATTCGTCTCGGTACTGCTGCGCTCACATCTCGTAACATGCGCGAGGAGGACGTGAAGGTCGTCGCTGAATTCCTCCACCGTGCCGTGCAGATTGCGCTCGTGCTCCAGAAGGAAGCCGGTACTAAGATGCTTAAGGACTTTGTCCGCGTCGCCTCCAACCAGGAGGGCAGCAATATCGGCTACGCTCAGGTCCAGGATCTCCGTAAGGAGGTCCGTGTCTTCGCGCGCAAGTGGCCGGTGCCCGGTGTCGACATATCGAAGTTGACTCGCCCTGCCGGTATTGAGGAGGACGATTAGGCCAGCACCTCTAGACTGGTGGTGGGGAGACGTTAATTGTGCCATGTTTTAATTGCTTCTTCGTAGGATGGGACGGGATGTTTGGAAACCTGTGCTGTAGACTCAACGTCGAGGGTTTCTGTTGTATCATAGGCGGACATTCAACATAGTCTAGCCCCGTTCGGATGTTCAACAGCATCTGCTAGAGGCACTTGCAGTATTGTATCTATAGTTATAATTGTACAATCTTTACACTGCATACAGTTACGATTGATCTGCGAATACGACCAACGGATGCACGCTGTGTGTATCTAGGTGCGCCTTCCTTCACTTCCTCCGCGCATTTCGATAGATATTGACCCTATAGATCCTCCACATCACAGAGCACTTGCAAGGCGCGGAAGCCCTCCGTGACGTTGATGCACTTCATCGGAATGTTGGAACCTGACGCAGGCTCGGGTATGTTGAGGACCAGAGTGTCGTCCGCGCAGCCCGCTTCCGAGTAGAGGTTTATAGTGCAAGTGCTCCACAAGTAGTAAGCGAGCGAATAGTCTGTTGCTGCGCCGTCTGCGAGACTGATGCAGCTTGTTCCAGGCTGTCCGTTCCAGCCGATAGAGAACAGGTCGGTGCCTAAACAGCCTGACGTGCTCGCCAACGTTTCCCACCACTCTATGCCCGGTGGCGCAGACAGCACAGTCGGGATCGTCGCAGCCGACAGAAGAGTCAACAGTGAAATCGGCTTCATAAAGACTGCAAACAACATCGACTCATTACGGAAAGCACCGACACCGACATAATATCTGTGCACTTACCAAGTCTTCGGTAGAAACTGCTGAAGGAGAAGGGAAGTCTTTCACAGTAGCCCTCGCACACGGTTGCTGCACCTATTGATGAGGTAAGGCTTCACCAAACCTCAAGTGAGAAACCATGCTCACGGGAATAGTACAAGTGTACAATGCAAAACTTGACAGTAAACTGCGGCCGATCGCTGGTAAGTCGGGCCCTTTTATTGTGTTTTGAAGAGCGCGAGCGGATATCGCTCAGGCACAATCTATACTGAAGAAGCATCCGGCGAAGCATCTAGCTCAACCAGCGTGCAGATCCCATCATTGCGAAGGGCATAGGAGACCGTGGCCTCTCTGGGATGGAATCATCTCGATAATGGCATTTCAACGTTGAGAACACTGCCGTACTTTACTGCACCTTTAATGAGAAAGGCGACATTGAAATGACATTAGGGATACAACGCTTACCAGCTTGGTGGTAGTGCACGACGCGAGAATGTCGACACAGGCTAAGGCCATTTACTGGGGACTGGGGCCCTTATATCTCATTCTATCAAGCGCGACAGGCTACCGCTCAGGCACAACGTGTAATGGAGACACATGCGGCGAAGCATTTAGGTCAGTCAACGTGCAAATGGTTTCATTGCAAAGGCGAATCAAGACTGTGCATTCTTTGCTGTGAGGTCATCTCTCGATTACGACGACTCAACATCAAAACATGTTAAGGGAGTCTAACCATGTAAAATGCATCACTGGCCATTCCCGTGTTTTATCGGCGGTCTAGTTATACTACTCTCACGCGACGTATAGCTATCGTTGGTCCTTGAATATACTAGTCTACGAGTGCGTTTCCACGTGGTCTTTTACTTTCCCTGCTACTGACCCGGATCCCATCCTCCCTAATCACAAGTCACGTCTAAGGCGCGGAAGCCCCCCGTAACGTTAATACAATACATCGGCATATTGTTATTGGGCGCAGGTTCGGGTATGTTGAGCACCAACGTATCGTTCGAGCAACCTGCCTCGGAATATAGGTTTAGGGAGCACGTACTCCACAAGTAGTAGATGAGCCAGTAATCCGTCGCAGCGTCGTCTGCGAGACTAATGCAGCCAGTCCCGCTGTCTCCATTCCAGCCAATAGAGAACAAGTCGTCCCCTCCACACCCCTGTGTACTTGCCAGCGTTTCCCACCATTGAATCCCCGGTGGCGCGGCCATGACCGTCGGCAGGATCGCAGCTGACACCACAGCCAATAACGAGAGTGGCTTCATGGGAACTGAAACTAGCATTACTAACTCGGTGGCCAAAGTGCGCCTGATAGGAGATACACGTACTCGCCGGTGTTCAATGTTGACGGCTTGATGACGTGAAGTAAAGGGTTTTCTGCTCAAGGACTGTCGTACCCTGTTGAATTTGTAGCCTTAAATGCAGCGAAGAACGATAAGAAATGGTGAAAGCTCACTGGGGTACCGATAGTGTACGATGCAAGAAATTTGCAGTACGCTTGGGCCTTCAATGTGTAAGGTGGACTTTTTATTGCATTGTATCAAGCGCGAGCTGATACCATTCAGGCACAACGTGTATGGAAGGCGCATGCATGCATGCGTTGAGGCCGGCCAACGTGCAGATGTTATCATTGCAAAGGCGAACGAAGACCGTGCATTCCCTGGGATGGAATTGTCGCTGGAAGATGGCAGCTCAGCATAGAAAACACATCAGATGTAACTCGTTCATATTGTAAGGGTCTAGCCATGTAAAGCGCATGATAGCTAGAAAGTTCATCAATAATGCATATAGAGCGGATCATACATAGATGGACGGCTTGTAGCTGAGACGGTACCGATGCAGACCGCCGGCTGGTAAGACTGCACGGTGGCCTCGTCGACATCTAATTCGCTATTACACAGCCTATGTATTACTGGCGCTATAGTCAATGGGTGAGCCGCGTATATGACAACGAGTTCTGACCATGCGCACCTCCTTCCGATGCGCAAATCATCTTCTATGTGCAAGTCACTTCTAATGAGCGGAAGCCCCCTGACACCTCGAGACAAGCCGACACATCGGTGCCTGCGGGGGGATTGGGCACACTCAGCACCGTGTCGCTGGGCGAGCAACCTGCGCCAGCGTATGCGTTGAGGCTGCAGTTGGACCATAGGTAGTAGACTAGCCAGTTATCCGTCGTTGCATCGTCCGCGAGGCTCAAGCAACCTGTTCCAGTCTGTCCGGCGAAGCCGACAGAAAGCAGGTCACCTTCTCCACAGACTGCAACGCCGCCTATGGTTTCCCACCATTGAACGCCTGGGGGAGCTGCCATGACCGTCGGAAGAATGGCGGTAGACACGAGACTGAACAGGGAGAGGAATTTCATTGTACCTGAAGTCGTCTTTTGTCAGTTAACGCTGTTACGGTTGCCCTTGAACTCACAAGGACTTGAATAGTTCTGTTAAGTGGACGGCCTAGCGTGGTATTATATGTGTGTGGTGATGATCTGCAGGACTGGAAAGCTTCAGCGGCAAAAGCAAGGAAATAAAACTCGAGATAATCACTATGTGGACTTGCGGGATATGCACCTAGGGGATGAGCGGAATCCTTGGATCCAAAGAAGCCTTCTTATATCGTGATCTCGACTACGGCTTAAGCACTCAAAACACCGTATTCGACGGAGACACACGTAGCAGCGCGCTCTGGTCGAGCTTACAGGATCTGTTGACGCCGCAATGTCCGAGGCCGGTGGACGCACCACAACATGCGGTACGACAAATTCTGGAAGACGCAGGTGGAACGGTCAGAGCTCATCAGCTGCACTCTCATCATAATGATAGCGAATCTCTCACGGTGTACGGGCTAGTGCAGTAATCCTTTGACAAGCGTCATGCAACCGATACCTCGCATTAACAGGTCGCAAGTACGGTCAGGATGACGTTGTGAACTATCATATAGACTTTTATTCTACGAAGCTAATCAGAGTCGAGGTAAGAGCAAGTGACATTCAGAGCGCGGAATCCTGCCCCAACTTCTAAGCAGACCTCATTGCCCGGTGAAGGTGGTGAGAGAACGGTGTACACGAGCGTGTCGTCCGCGCAGCCGGCCTCAGAAAAGACGTAAGTGTTGCAGCCGTCTAAGAAGGTGTTGATCCAATAGTCCGTGGGCGCATCGTCGGAGAGGCTGAGGCAAGATGTACCGGTGCTGCCGTACCAGCCGATGCTGAAGAGGTCCGTGCCGCTGCAGCCGCTGGGGGACGCAAGGGTCTCATACCTCATGACGCCTGGAGGTGCGGCACGAACTGTATCTTGCATATTCATGATGACAGCAGGGATGAGCGCGAGAGCCAGTTGATGGAAAATCATGATGTCTATATTTTGAGGTAAGATGGCTGAAGGTGCTTATATGGAGTGCACAACTCACCGTACGTCGCGTTCTGTAGCGCTTACACAGTCTAGAGTATTATAAACGGCGTGTCTTCCTATGACATGGAAGTGAGTGGACTCAGTCGAGGGAGTACTGGTGAGCTCAAATAACTCACTGAACGAGGGCAAATCCGCTGGCTGCTGAAAGGTAGCGTCCATTGTGGTCAGCTTTTAAATGAACCGTGCTCATGTATCACCATCAGGCCCATCAGCATAGACAGGAGACTAGAGCATATCGTCCGACGTGCACTCCCTGCTACGGTGACAGACGGACAGGGTTGGTTAGTGGCTGATTCAGAGCATGACATCTAGAGTGCCGTTCATGCTACTCGAGTGATGGTGGCTGTTGAGCGCGCCTGGTACAAGGATGGACACCATTTCAATCATCAGGTGTATACCAGATTAGACCGTCTGTCGGGTTTGCAAGGTGCACGTCATGCACGTTGACGCGTGAATTCGGGGTAAGGAGGTGATTGATAACAGTGGAGACGAGTCCTAAAGGAGCCCCCAATCTTCACTAGTTGTGAAACATACACATTCCTTAAGAATGGACATTACCCGGGATGTTTATCAATCTGACCTGCGCAGACCGCGGCGCTCCACCACCAGGTGCGAGCGTATCGCGCGCCTGTGAAGAGATTAATGCTACGCCAAGGTCAGTGAACCAGCAGACGACGAAACGGCGAGGCACCATAAGGCTTAAAATGAAGTTAACACGGGCACCGCTATCCGAAGAAGTCTTCTATCAGTGCCTGGCTAGCGAAGAATGTTGTTTGTAAGTAAATGAAGATCACGGACACGTTGACATCATCTGTAATTGCAACGATGAGACAGTGCCTCCTATAGCGCACAATATTCAGTGGTCTTGTCCAAGAGGTCGGAAGTTACACGATTTATGCATTTTTTGCTGTAGGGAAAGCGGCTCCTCTCGATGAAATCAGTGAGCAACAGCTCTCGAGAACGTGCGTACTTCTGATCCTCGACAGCTGCTTTGTGTGGTAATGCGGCTCTAGAGCCATGCTTTGACGTAGTTTGGTCATCAGGGCGGAACCTGAGAATGACAAGAGAGCAAACGGAGATAGGGATTCGGAGAACAAGCTTGGCACAAATCCGGCTCAGCCTGAGGAACTGCGTGAGACAGTCCAACAAGTACAACATCTGTAGTGGCTGTCTGTAGCCCCTTTCCTAAATCGCTCGTTCTGTGTTGAGCATACCGAGGACAGCATCATTTAGTGTGAGAGGCTTACAACTTGATGTGAGGCGGTTTGCTGGTAGCAAACATCGCATCTCAGGCAGCTACACATGCGTTTGAGTGTTACAGGATTCGATTTGCCAAGCAGCAGGATTACGAAGGAAAAGGCCCGGGTCGACCATACAGTACGTGTCCAGCTCAGGTTGAGCCTCTTCCGAACCGCGTTCTGACGAGCTGAGGATTCATGTCGGTGATTGCCGTGACGCGACGAGTATGAGCGCCTGCAGAGAAGGGACATGGCGCGCGACGCGCCATGTCATTGAACAAAACAAACAACGGTCAGTCATTGTTCCTTTGTTCAGAGACATCTTATATTGATTACGGAGTAGACTTTGCTCCAGTATACCAACACCCAATCTCTACGCATCGTGTTTATCTGACTCTTCGCATATCTTTATTCACTGGCAATGCCCCCCAAACGCAATGCGGCTGCGTCATGTTCTCGCACTCGTAAAAGGATCAAACGTCAAGACGAAGAAGATGCCATCGACATGTCATATACCGAGTCTGACGTTGTGGACGACGACGACGAGTCTGATGCAAGTACATATTCTCAGCCGCGCACAAAGGCCTCCAAGAAAAGCAGGAAGAACCCTGCCGGTAAGCGGAAGGGAAAGATAGCTCAGCGTTCCAAGAAAGAAGCAAAGTCCGTGGCCATATCTCGTGCGAAAAATCAACGTGGTATTCTACAACACCTGCTGGGTGTTCCTGTGGAGATTGTTCTGGAGGTACGTGAATATCGTAATTTCTTTACTCCATATGCGGCTGATACATAGTATGAACAGGTTCTACGTCGGTTATCCCCACTCGACTTGCTCCAACTTTCACGAACAAGCAAGTCTTTCAGGGCTCTCCTCATGAGCCGCTCATCCAGCCATATCTGGGCGGCCGCGTGGAAAAACGAAAGTGACCTACCACCTTGCCCGACTGATGTCGCTGCTCCGGCCTTCACAGACTTATTGTATGGAGCGTGGTGCCATGTACGTTTGTCTGCTGTCCAACGACTCTTCGAGTTCTGATCGTCAGTCCTTAGAGATGTTTCCAGACAAAAGTGCATAGGGACACGTTTTGGGTGTGCAGAATTCGGTTATGTCGAGAGTGCACTCATCATATGTATGTGAANTAATTTATGTGAGACATCACGAGATTAATCTGACTGAGCAACGTATCCTAGACGTGCACATCAATGCTATGGTTGGGATGATATCGAGTACGGATATCGCCCGAAACAGTATCCCCTTGAATGTGTTATTCCTGAACTGACCTGGTCTTATATGGACGAAGAGGGTACGAAATACAAATGATTACGCTGCTGTTACTCATTTTTCGGTAATAGATTATGATAATTTGGACGGCAGGGAGAAGAAGCTCATTGCGACAAAGCTTGAATACCTAGTTGAATTCGTGCAAGCATGGAAACAAACTGCGAAAGAGGACAGGACTTAAATTTCTTGGAGGAACGCAAGACGAAAGTCAGAGAGAGGCATCGAGTATGTTCCAAGCCGTATGCAAATCTGAGCATAACTAATGTATTCGCTGCTGACAGCACGCAGAGATCTGCTCTGAATGGATCGAAAACATAGAAATGCAGGAGGAAGAGCGGATAGAATCGGTTAAGCTAGCGAAGCAAAACGAGTAATAGTCTTCCCAGTCCAGTCACATCGTACAATCGCTGACACATTTCATCATCTAGGATCATTTCAAGACTCAAGGCCAAGGGCTGGACAGAGGTGCTGGAAAATCTTACTCAGCATCAGAAAGCAGCTTTTGAAGCGCTTCCAGACGTCAAACGAAAGAAGCCTCTGACTGATCGCAGTGCGTCGCCTTCTCTGTGCGTTCAACGTCATAGCTTTTACTGACTCAGACTGCAGTCTTCCAAAATATGCTTCCGCGACTGATTCCGAAATTGGAGGCATGGAAAGAAGAGCAAGAGAAGCCGCATCGCGTCGCTACTATTCAACGACGTATTGATCTCCTGGACGACGCGCTTCTTCCGATACCTGTCGACCACAACACACGGCCATCCATCCGTGACATCGTCTTATCTATGCCCGAAGCTCGTGAGGTACTCGATGCTCCGTTTCGCGAAACCGTGACTGTGGATCGTATCCTGGAAGCGTTGCCAGATTTTATCGACGAATGGCGCCGAGGAGCATACAAAGACCTCGCTGAGCTGGTCCGGCGCGGCGCCGAAATTGAGAAGATACAGCTCGACATGGATCCCCTCACGCTGGCCATCGGTAGTGTATATTACTGCACTACATGCCACGCCATTGTGCCTTTGGCAGATGCACTGAACCATTGGTGTACACGCTGGCGTGGCATGGGAGGAGATGCTATCCCTCGGCGTCTGACCGGGTCGTCGGTGTTTACCGAAACTGCAGACCAATACTTGACAAGACTTCCTTGCGCTCTTCTCCGAACTTATGAGGATATGGTGCGCTTGGTTGGTTCTATCGTCACTGCATTTGGGTGCAGCCCAGAAACGGCAACTATGGACGATATGGATGCCTCAGATATTCGGATTTTTTGCACTAAGTGTTCTACTCCCAAGAGACGCGACATACTCACATGGCGCTCAGCGGTACGCCTGCTCATCTCTCCGTGTATACGAGCTCCTGAGCTTTATTCGTTCCCCTGGCAGGTCTCTCATTGCAAAAGTACCTTCTGCGGAGGCCGCGAGTTTCAAAAGGCTTCTGAAGCGGAAATCACAGTTGTCAGAAAATTTGAGGAGACTCAGCTGAAGGAATATGCAGGCTCGAGGACGGCGCGTTGTGCACATTGCCCCGTGGACAAAAGGCGCATCAACTACTCCGAAGAAAAATTGAGCGAGCATCTAGCTTCTTGGTACGTCCCATATCAACTATTCAGGAGTCCTGGGCACATAACGAGCATTGGTTTCAGCCACGGCATTGATGAGCCGCAGGCAACAGACCGATTTTACACGACAACCTTGAAGAAAGTTTGGGATCAGCCTGTGATGCTCACGTAATGAAAGAGCGAAAACCCTTAAAATAGAAACCCATCTTGTGACGCTATAGGAAGGCTTTAGAGGCTCTAACCATTTTCTAGATCCTCAAGTTAGGCTTCGGCCGCCAGCTTCGGATACAACCAGAGCTGATTTGTGACGTAGCGATGAGAAACTTAATACATGTGCATCGTTCCGCTGTATGCAGTGTCAACCTGAACTTGCTATGCTTTTGCACGTAAGTGTCTGGGATCTATCGGAAGATTTTGCACGCACTTTCCTAGTAGCAATCGAGTGCACTCCTCCGGTAGCTTTACTTTCGCCAGTTGACACGTACTGAAGGTCGCGAAAAGCAGATTGACATGTGCATCTTATTATTGTACAAAACTAGGCCACATGCAGTCAGGATAATCTGCGGTCATCTGTACTGACGACCTCGACATACGGCTATGAGAGGTTCAACAAGAGACGCTTAGAGCACGGAAGCCCACACCGGGCTCGACACAACTTTCGTCGTCATCCGAGGGTGGGCCATAGATACTGTATACGAGGGTATCGTCTGCACAGCCTGCCTCGGAAAAGAGGCTGATAGTGCAGTTATTCAAGACGTAGAGAAGGTAATAGTCAGTGGGCGCGTCGTCAGCCAGACTGACACAGGATGAGTCCCCGCCGAAGCCGATGCTGAACAGATCCTGTCCCCCGCAGCCGGAGGGAGACGCAAAGGTTTCCCACTTTATGAGTCCTGGGGGGTGAAGCAAGAACGGTGCCCTGCAGACTGAAGAATACGGCCGGGATGAGTACGAGAGCGACTTGGATGAGGGTCATGATGTCTGTGTAACGAAGTATGAGATGACCACACAGGCCAATGTATAATGCTAGACTTACTGCGTAATATGCTGCTGCACTAAGATCTTAACGTGTAATGTACGAACACTACGTCCTAGAGAACTTCTGTCAATGGACTCGGTTAGCTAGATGATAACCTAACTCACTGCAGGAGAAAGTACCGGATGTTGCTGGAATGCACGGTCTGTCTCCTGCTGTTTAAATATTCAACCAATCCTCCATTCCTATCACGGCCACACGTAAAGCTTGAGAACATCGTTCAGATTATACTTCCCACTACGAACACTGAGGGGTTGGGCTGATCAGTGGCCGATCAATGACGAGAGATCCGGAACACCTCGCAAGACTCAAGTGACGATGACCCACGCAGATAACGGGCTGCAGTGGGGTGCATGTCCATAAAATGGTCTCTCCGTTCGGCCAAGTACGCCTCAATCTACGGGCACGGACAGAAGATGATTGATAACGATCAATGTTTAGTCCAATGTAGCATCACTCACCAATCGTAGAAAGTCACAGAGCGCACACGTGCCATGCATGCATGGACAGTACTAATACCGCAATGGGGTATTCGAAGCTGAATGCCGTGAGTAGGGCGAGCGACGTGACTATGTCACAAGTACCGGCACGCAATCTTGCTTGCGCCGACCTCATAGATGAGCTCGGCGCTGGGTGTTGAGTGGTCGACGGGACCGCGACGCATGGTGAGCTGCGGCAGATGCGAGATTTTGGTACGAGAAAGTTTTGCCGCGATTATTCGACTGTGGCGTTTCCATCAAAAGGACTAAAACGATACGCTTTGAGAATAGAATTCAAGTGGAGGTAAAGGGGGACCCACCGGACAGTCGAACAGTCGTTTCCAGCAGAAGCCGACCACATACTCTGATTTTGGCCCAACGGTATCGCAAGGCTCGCGCTGAGGTCACGAGCTGATGCAACTCGTTCCTAACGAGACGATGCAATATCGTAGAGGATACCGGAAGGTGAACCATTCAAGGTGCTACGTTATACAAAGTAGCAGTCAACAGTGAACGAAGTTTGGTGTGTCTTATCCATTCCTAGACCCACACGAGGGGACATGACTTGTAATGTTCATGGGAGGAGCTTCGTTGATCAAGCAGCTCTTACCACCCTTTCATCAAGCTTACACTTCGTTAGCTGACCAGTGAAACTTCAGAATTGAGACGTACGGATATAGAAAGAACTGTGAAGTTGTAGTGTAGATACTCCAGGATGGCTTCATTCAGTTCGTCGAATTTAGGGCGAAGAAAAGGACGAGTCGATTCTGAATCTGTAGAAGTGAGCGCGAACCTCGGTAATTGCCGAACCCGCTAAATGTGTGCGCCGCGTCACAATGTAGAATACGCCGCGATAGAGTCTGAGTAAAATAAGTTTGCGGGCTATAATATGAGCTTTTACTACAGAGGATGATCGGGACGAGTGCAACGTAGGCTTGATTGTTGTAAGTGTGAATCACTGGCGACGGAGAGCAGGCAGAGCCAATGCCGAAAGCTCCTGGTGCTTGTCAGCTTTAGATGTTTGAATTGTGGGAGAGAAGGCAGGTACCGCTGGTTCATGGGCATTGCGCACCTGCTCACATTGAGTACGGTGTGCCGCATAGTGAAGTCAGAAATGTAATCACCGCATCTTCACCGGGAAGCACGTTGCCCTTTTGGTGAGGAGGAGGCTTTCTGATGGGTCGGGGAGCCCGTTGTATTTGATAGACCTTCTTGTCCGAGTCATCTAGACCATACGCCGAGAATCAGGTCGATGAAGAGATACCATTTTCGTACCAGGATCTTCCGAGACCATGCTCAAAACAACCACCCAATCGCTCAAATAACCTGTACAAAGGCCAATCGATCAACGTGTATACGGCAGGCTATGTACGTTACAGATAGATCGTATTTTATGCGTAGCTGAGATCAAATCGAAAACGCTGCGGATTGACCGGTAAAAATGAGGTCACGAGCTTGGAGAGTTTGTTGCCCTCTATCGCAAAATTAAGGACATTATGCACTGCGGATCCCTGGATGCTACACGTACCTCATTCTTATTCCTTGTCTCTGTCGGTGCGCTCATTCCTTACGTGCAAGTCACGTCCAAGGAGCGGAAGCCTTCCGAGAGCTCGACACAAGCCGAGGCATCGGTACCAAAGGGCGGGTTGGGCACAGTCAACACCGTGTCATCGGGGGAACAACCTGCACCGGCGAATACGGTAAGGTTGCAAGTGGACCACACGTAGTAAACGAGGTGGTCAAGTGTGGCGGCATCGTCGGGGAGGCTCAAGCAGCCTGTTCCAGGTTGACCGGAGAAGCCGATGGAGAAGAGGTCGTCCCCGGGGAGGGCCTCCCCACAAACTCCTACGTCGCCAAAAGTTTGGTACCACTGAACGCCCGGCGGTGCGGCGATGACAGCTGGAAGGAGAGCAGCGGATACTAGGCCGAACATAGTAATAAACTTCATTGTGGCTAGATGCCGTTGCCTTAGTATGATTGGCCCGTGAAAAGCAGTGATTAAGGGACTCGTACTGAGTTGAAGCGAAGGTCCACAGTTGTAGAGCAAGGCAAATTCTGGTGTATCGCTGCCTATGACCAGCGAATTAGCACGTACACTAAGACCTATGATCCTTAAAAAGAACGGCTCACTGGAAGAGAACGAATAGATCAGTGTCGAAAGCCCTCCCTGTGCATCTCCTGTTAAATACTGGAAGCGTGCGAGAGAAGGCAAATAACGAACACTGCGTACCTTCGCATTGAACACGGTCAATCACGGAGCAAACATTCATGCCCACAATTACCGTCCCACCGCCCTCTCACTACATAGCATGGCGCACCAACTCTGGAGCGACGCACACCTTAGTGGTCCGGACTAGGAGTTACAGCGCTGTATAGTTCCTTCTGTCCGAATTGTCTGAGTAAACGTTACCGGCATTGCACTTTTGCGATAGATGTCATCCAATATCCGGTCGCGGTCATGTTGAAGAGCAAAGTACTAGCAACCCAGTGACGAGATCCAGCTAAGGACAGATGACTTGAGAGCGTGAGGTGGAAGAACGTACGGCGGTCCGAGTCACTGCCGCCGACTGTGACTGGCGCGACCCGTCACGCTGTCACATGTGTAGGAGGCGCGCACGCAGCAACCACTGGCAGGCCGTGTAGAACCAATCTCCATGCACTGAATATCACGAAGACGCGAACGCTGTATACACTATAATAGTGTACTATCAAAGTGAGTCTACCGACTGTAGCATTTCAATTGGTTCTGTCCAACCAGTCTAAGCGACCGCCGACTCTGGGCCAAGCCATTGTGATAATGTTTGGTCGTTGGGAGGCTACGATATTTATTTCTGGCGCGCTATATAACTGGAGATACAACCAGCATGGGAGGACATGTGTCTTTGTCTAGCGAAATGCAGCGAACACAGAAAATCTACGAACACGATTGTGAGCAAATACACTTCTCGCAGAATAACTTGCAAATAGATGACGCACCAGAATGTCGCAGCTTCTTCTCCACATCTCCTAGAAGAGGGAGCTGGGTTCCGCTGTGCATGTTATGTTCAGGGCACGGAAACCCGCCTCCACATTGGCGCATCCGCCTTCCCCGAGGTTTGCAGGCTCAGGGACAGTGAAGACGAGGGAGGCGCTTGGGCAGCCAGCCTCAGCGAACAGATTGACACTGCAGTTGCTCAGCGTCCAGTCGAGCCAAAAGTCGGTAGGCGAAGACTCAGCGAGGCTCACGCACGAATGGTTGTTCGTGCCAAAGAAGCCAATGGTGAAAAGATCATCGCCCTCGCATCCGTCGGGGCCAGCCAGGGTTTCGAACCGAATCTCACCTGGTGGGCTAGTACGAACGGGAGGTGTGAAACTCAAGAGAGTTGAGAGAAAAACCTTCAAGAAGGTTTGATACTTCATAGCGCGCTACCAGGTTTTCCGTGAGTCATGAAGCTGAGCATGTGCGATGATGAAAGGCAGCTCACCGTTAAAGGATGTGTGAAGTCCTGACAGAAATCCTTCTTGAGACTATATATCTGTTTACCACTACAAGATTTCCTGTGCATGTGAACGGAGCTAGAGCTCCGTTCGTGTGCCTACAGTAATGTATCATACACATTGCAGGGAAGAAAGTAGGCCTGCCGTATGTATGGTGTTCCTGGTGTGTTCCTTGGATGTAGAGCTTCTGCGATGTACAAATTTCTCACAGATCACAGTGGAAGTGAGCGGTTCCTACTGAAGTCCCGACTCGGAAGAACCTACGATGTATCAGAGTTTCTGTTCTAGATGCTGTCTTAGGAACAAACAAAGATGGGTGCCATACATACTCGGTGTCTTGCGGTACTTCGTCTTGACAGTCTTCATCGAGGGGCCCCAAAGGATAACGGCATAACAATGTAGTATAAGAAACCTGAACGCGGAGTCGGCCGTGTTGGACATGCTCCCATTGACATTGTACATTCCTAGTCATCGTCCTATGCCTAGAACGCAGTTGAGTGCATTAGCTTTAAAGTTGACGGAGAAACGACGGCAGAAAAGGCGGTTGTATCATAAAAATGCCGCGGTTAGATATCTGCTCGGCAAGACCTGTCAAGGACAGGCCACATTCCAGTCAACGCACTCTGACAGGTTCTGTAGACGCGGTGAAAGATCGTTCTGTCTTTTGCTGCGATGCAGACGCATAGACCAAGATGAAATGGTATAATACATAAATGGAGCCACATACCACACTTCAGGGTAATTTCTATTCCTTCGTTGCTAGGACTCAATGCAAATTGAAATCTCTACGTGCACGTAACCGTCAGTGCACGCCACCGTTTCTCGACACTTCTACACCAACTCCAGGTCGGAACATCCGGTGCAGGCACGCTACGGGCAAGGGATTCGTGTGAACAATCGGCGTCGTTGAAGAAATCAACGCGGCAGTTAGACTGGGTAGGGTTGACGGAAATAGGCGCCGAGTCGACAATGTTCATGCATGTAGAATTGGTCATGATGTCCTTCTCACTCGTACGAATAGCAAGACTTCTTCCACAGCCAGATCGAGGGCTATACACGGCTGACGGGGCGGAGTGTGTGGACGTGGTGAAGAGCAGGAGTATAGAAAGGAGAGTTGTGAGAACAATTTGGGTCTTCATACTTCTTGCACGATGCATTAGTAGATCGTGAGAGCAGTTTTGCATCCAACAACTTACTGTGGTTGATTCGGAGTGGGATGGCGATGTATCGGGGAAGCTAGGGTAACTCTGAGCAGTCTGATAGCATGGTAGGCTATGTCAGTGAGAGCGTACCCTATCAGTGTTCTGTGATCACTCACCAACGAAGTACGTGGAGGATCTATTGGAGACCGTTATGAACTCGGAGTTATATATCCTACGCGTACGGAGGTGCCCGGAGGGAACAATGAGACCCCTTATCATAGTCGCTGTGCGCATCATAGCCACTAAAGCTACGAGTTCATATGATGCTATATTGCTCATATACTCAGATCCGTATGTTGGACAGATGTCATACTTTCAGAGAGATGGAACTTACTGTACTACAGATTCCAGCGGGAGTTTTGGGAGGAAGCGCCGAAAGCGATCATGCTGATAACGCGTAGCCTCCAATTAGACTCCTCCATCAGCCTCTAAGGTGAAATACAGTCAACCCTTATTAGACAGCTCGGGAGATCTAAGCAGTGAGCCTGCAGTAGCTGTACCTTTACATCATATACTACGAGTAGTTATATACCTACAGTGCAGCTGAATCAGCATCGGAATCGATGAACGAACTACAGAAGAAACCTTTCAATCGTGCTGTAACTCCAGCCATATCGCAACATGGTCACAGTCGCGGTTGATGCGACACGACCCATCAAGACGGAGCGAGTCCGAGTTGACACAATGGCACAGGACAAAGGCTGTGTGGGCGCATGTGAGAGACTGATTGTCTCACTGGTACCCAAGTGAATTCCAAGAACAGATGCCCTCGGACACCTTGACAGCCGCAAGATTGGCCACCAGTGATGACGGTGTTATCAGGCGTGTGAACCACGCTCGCAAACGGGATTGAGTGGGTCATACGTAGTAGAGGGGACGGTCGAGTGTTGTGGCGTCGTGCAGGACCGTCCTTCCAGCATGTAACTTGAACTCGACACGGTAATCCCCATGCGTCGTGCAGGACTGGGCCGCGCACGCTGTGAACATCATAAGAACACCGCCTCTATTTGAAACGAATCTGGTAATCGCAGTCATCCAGTTGCCTGGCTAGCTTATGTAGCCGGCTGCCATAGTCACTTTGATCGGTGAGCGAACGGACCTCAACAAGTTGATATATGAATCAGCATAGGCGCACATGTAATTCTGTCTAGCGAAATGCAGCGGATACGGAGAATCTATGAATACGATTGTGAGCAAATACACTCTCGCAGAATAACTTGCAAATAGATGACGCACCAGAACATCGCAGCTTCTTCTCCGCATCTCCTAAGAGAGGGGACTTGACTCTGCTGTGCATGTCACGTTCAGGGCACGGAACCCCACCCCCATGTTGGCGCATCCACCTGGCCCGAAGTTCGGAGGATCAGGGACAGTGAGGACGAGGGAGGCGTTTGGGCAGCCAGCCTCAGCGAACAGATTGACGCTGCAGTTATACAGCGTCCAGTCGAGCCAAAAGTCGGTAGGCGAAGAGTCAGCGAGGCTCACGCACGACTGGCTATCTGTGCCAGCGAAGCCAATCGTAATGAGATCATCGCTATCGCATCCATCGGGTCCAGCTATGGTTTCGAACCGAATAATACCTGGTGGGCTAGTACGAACGGGAGGTGTGAAGCTCAAGAGAGTTGAGAGAAAGGCCTTCAAGAAGGTTTGATACTTCATAGCGCGCTGCGCAGGTTTTCCATGAGTGTTAGAATGGTGCATGTGCAACAACGAAAGGCAGCTCACCGGTAAAGGACGTGTCAGGTCCTGATAGAAACCCTTCTTACTTGAGAGCTATATATCTGTTCTGTCGATGGAACGTTTCTTGTGGGAGGATGCGAATGTAGCGAGAGCTACACGCCTCGTACGCCTGTAGCAATCTGTCATGCATATTGCGGGGAAGCAACCAAGCTTGCCGTATACATGGTGTTCCTAGTTAGTTCCTTGGAAGCAAAGCCTTCTCCAATGCACAGCTTTCTCGCAGATCACAGTGGCAGTGAAGGTTCTTACTGAAGCCCCGACTCGGAAGAACCTGCATTGTATCGTGGTCTCTGTTCTAGATGCTGTCCTAGGAACCAACAAAGATGGATCGCAGACGTACCGGGCATTTCGCGGTCTTTCATCTGGACAGCCTTCATCGAAACACCCCAGCGGCTCGCAGCTATACAATGTAGCTTAGGAAACCTCAATGTGGAGTGGTCCGTGGTTGGCCATCCTTGCATCGGCATTGTACATTCGTAGTCATCGACCTATGCCTAGAACACAGTTAGATTACATTAGCTTTAGTGTCAACGGAGAAAAGGCGGCAGAAAAGATAGTCGTATCAGAAGAATGCTGCGGTCAGATATCTGCTCGGCACGGCCTGTCAGGGACAGAACAGATTCGAGTCGACCCGCTCTGACAGGTTGTGTGGGTTCATATACAAAATTGTCCTGTCTTACGCTACGATACAGACGCATAGTCCAAGATGAAATGGTCCAATACAGGAATTGAGCCACGTACCATGCTCCGGCACAGCATAATATCTAGTCTTTCAATGTCAGAACTCGAGCGATATTGAAGCCTCTAGGTGCATGTAACCGCCAGGGCACTCCACCGTCCCTCAACACGCCTACACCAGGTCATGACCTCCGGTGCAGGCACGCTACGGGCAAGGGATTTGCGTGAACAATCTGCCTCGTTGAAGAAATCAACGCGGCAATTAGACTGGGTAGGATTGACGGAGAGAGGCGCCGAGTCGACAATGTTCATGCACGTCAAATTAGTCATGATGTCCGTCTCACTCGCACGGATAGCAAGGCTTCTTCCACAACTGGATCGAGGGCTATATACGCCTGATGGGGCAGAAAGCGTAGGAGTGGCGAAGTGTAGGAGTGTAGAAAGAAGGACTATAAGGAACATTTGGGCTTTAATATTGCTGGCGGATGCATCAGCAGATTGCGGGAGCAGTCTTGAATTCAACAACTGACTTGGGTGGCTTTGGAGTGGGATGGAGACGTATCAGAGAAGTGATGTGTTTCCGAGCAACCCGAGAGCAGGGGAGACTGTGTCAGTGAGGACGTAACCCATCAGTGTTTCGTGATCAGTAGCAGACACAGTATCGCTCACCGACGAAGTACGTGGAGGATCTATGGTAGACCTTATGAACTCGGAGCTATATACGCGCGCGGAGGTGCCGGGAGGGAACAATGAGCCCCTTATCGTGGTCACTGTGCGTATCATGGCCACCAAAGCTACGAGTTCATGTAGTGCTATATTGCTCATATGCTGAGTTCCATATGTTGGACAGGTGTCAAAGAGACAGAACTCACTGTAATAGGTCCCAACCGGAGCTCTGGGAGAAAGGCGCCGAACGACTGTGCTGATAACAGCAAACATCCCTTACCTAGGATCCTTGTATCATCGTGAGCTACTTTTCAGCATAGCGTATATAAAGCGTAGCGCGATACGCACGTTCAAGTGGATCGATTGGGAGTCCCAGCGCCGCTGTATCTTCTGTAAATGCTACCGGTGTTACGCCTATGCGATGGATGTCGCTATCAATAACCGGCCGCAAACTTCGTAGTGATGTGAAGCAGAGTATTGCATATCTTTAGGGAGCTTGACTTGGGATACAACTTCGATACATGGCGGCAATAAGCCAGGAGGCGTGACCGCGGGTGAACGTGACTTTTGCCAAAGCGCGATCAGTCACACATTCACAATATCCAGGCATAGCCCGGCCCCCAGCGTTACAACAACTCGACTACGATCTCCACACATACCAGTAGTACGCGTTGGTACACTACGCGCAAGTATATTGTTTGGAGACCGCGCAAGCTTGATTTTCTGACAAGGCTAAGCAGCCGGAGCTGGTTAGTGTGCGTTTTGACAGCCATTTCAAAGCTGCACGAGTTGCACTGCTTCAGGTCTCGAGCATGAGGATCCTCGATTTGCACAAGGGTGCTCACGTTTTTCTGCTATCATTTGGCCCGTTCAGACATTATGACGGTGACTGAAGAAGAGCCCTGTATGAAGTACACGAGAGAACATGTCTACGAACGCATGGGGTTTTGAACGGGATTGTAAGTAAAACTCATCAAAATGACTCAAAAAATAGGAGGTGTACCATAACATTATGCATTTTCATTTAGATTTCTTTGGCACGTCTCGGAATTGGTCATATTGTCTACATGCATGTTACGTTCAAGGCACGAAAGCCTGTCTCCACGCTAGCGCACCCACTCACGCCAGGACTTGCAGGGGCAGGAACAATGAAGGTGAGCGACCCGTCTGGGCAGCCAGCCTCGGCGAACAGATTGACACTGCAGTCAAACAGTGTCCAATCAAGGAAAAGGTCGGGCGGCGCAGAGTCATCGAGGCTCGTGCACGGGGCACCAGTCGTGCCGACGAACCCAATTGTGAAGAGATCGTCACCGCCCGGACAGCTAGACGTCGAAGCGATGGTTTCGAAGCGAAGGATACCTGGTGGGGCGGCACGAACGCAAGCTGTGAAGCGCAAGAGCGTCATGATACATGCCGTGAAGAAGACGCTTGACTTCATAGCTCCTGCACAGATGTTGGTGAGTGCGAATTGCTATGTGCAACCAAGGTGAACCACTAACTGATGACGTGTAGTGGTCCTGTAAGGCTTCAACCTGGAAATCGTTCTTCGCAGCTTTATAGCCTGTTCATCGTAGCAAGAAAGATCCTATAAAAGGAGGTCAATATGGCGAGAGGAACATCAGGTGCATCTTTACGATCTATCATGCCAAACGTGGGGAAGTAGTCAAGCTTACCAATCACATCGCCTTCTTTGTTCGTCATGCGCATAAAGACCATCTTCTGTATGGAACACGTATCTCAGGATCACAGCATGGAAGAGGTCGTCTTGGAGTCTGGGCTCGGGGGAAGTCGCCCTGCGTCATGGTCTTCTCTCTAGAAGCTTTCCTAGGAACCAACACGGGTACTAGGTGGCATGATAACAGAGGATACTGCAGTATTTGGCCTTGACAGCCTTCGCCAGAGGCAAGCCGATGTACAACGAAGGCTGCCAAACAATGCAGCCTGAGAGACCTGCATGTAGAGGTCGCAGCGGTTCACCATCCTTACATTGGTCTCATATTCTTCAGGTAATTTTACACCTCTCGAACAACGACATGGGCGTCAGGATTAGTAGAGGAATGACGGGCTAACCTTTCAATCATGCCGTTGCCCGGCCGGCCGTGTCGGACCATTGAATTAGCTGCGGTCATACAGTTCTGCGTCGTTCAGTGATAGAATAAGCTGAAGATACATTCGCTCAGCACGAAGGTTGTGTGCGGGTGCATGAGCGAAACCAGTCGCTTTTACAGCAGAAATGCATGAGATGTGTCATGTGCTAGGGCTCACCCTAATATCCGATCTTTCATTGCGCTTCATTATCAAAGCTGCACAGGATCGAAACCTCGACGTGTATGTCAACCTCAGCGCGCTCCAACGAGGCTCAGGCTCTATCGGCGTATGCATGAGATTGATTGCCGCTTGCGGTGTAGACGCATAGTCCACAATGAAATGATATAGCCATGTCACCTACATAAGGGTCTAGCCTCGTCATAGGTCATACACGTAAATTACATGGAGCTAATTATCTATGTGCACGACACATTCAGCGCGCTATAATCTTCGATCAGGTCTCCACACCATCCCCAGCTCGCTGCCGGTTCAGGGATACTTCGGGCGAGAGATTCGCTTGGGCAGTCTGCCTCGGTGAAAAGGTTGACGCTGCAGTTCGGCTGGTTTGAGTTGATGGAGAGGTTCAATGGAGAGGAATTGCCAATGTTTGTGCATGCCAAGCTGGTCATATTAATTGTTTCTGTAGTGCGGATGACCAAGCTTCTTCCACAACCGTACTGAAGGCTGCGAATTCCCGGCGGAGCGGCAAGCGCAGGAGAAGCGAACTGCACAAGCGGCGTTAAAACAACTACAACGAAAGTTTGAGCCTTCATTCCGGCTCTGCAGGCCTTCATCAGCGAGCAGAAAGACGATATGGCGCTGGACAAAATGGCTTACTGTGAGTGCCTCACAGCGCAATGTGGAAGAGGCGTGATTCGGACCTGTGTTTGAGCGACTTTGGATTACAGGAGTGCATTTTAGCGAGGTCATAAATATCCGAGAATCAGAGGATGCTCACCTGAAGAATAGGCGGACGTTCTCTATAGCAATCCAGTCCTCCTGTATTTAGGCTATATATTTTGAGTACCTGCGGCGGCGCCCTGCAGTGAGAATGAAAATGTGGTAGAATGCGTACTCATCCATTGGAAACAATCTGCGACACCGAGTCGAGCGCGTCATAGCCACGAAGGCAACTAGTTCCATATCGTGCGATAGTGCTCTTACATTGAGTTCCGTGTGTTGCATAACTGCCACATGGGTAGAGCTCACTGCAATGGGCCCCGACATGACTCTTGAAATGGAAATGTTGGCAATGATCGTGTTGATGACGCCTGGTACCCAACGGTCCCCGCGCGCAAAAGGCTGTCCGTCCTAGGAACCAACAACGAGGCACTGCATGATATCAATGTTTATGACAGAACGCACTTTGACAAGGTGAAAATACGAGCATGGGATGTTATCAACTTACAATTATTCCGAGCAGCTTGGGTACTACCACCGGCCCGAAGAAAGTTCATAATTGTGACGCAGCAATTAGAATATGTTCGCATTGAAAAGCGTGCGATACTCATCACGAGGCTGACTTGTCACGTATTTATCATCCTTTCGGTGGCGCATGAGCATGAGTCCTCAAGCAAAATATATACGCCGTACCTGACAGGGCCGTAGCAAAGAAACTCCAGCGTAGCTGCAATATTGTCTGCGCACCATGATATGTCCAAGCGACTGATTCGAGGTGACAAACTGCACAGGCAGTACAGCTTCGTGCGTAAAGCCGATACTGATTTGAGGACGGTTCCTGGAACGGTAAGCGTCAGCTTAACCAGGGGAAACAATTTCGAAGCTTACATTAATAGAGTAGTAGTTCTCGCGCTGCATATGTACAAGCCATATATCGCCAAGTTATCTACGTACAAGTCACGTTCAAAGCTCGAAAGTCGAACTCTCGTCCACACCAGCTCCTAGCGGTCAGATCGGTGATGGGGGTAGTATGTATGAGGGAACTATCTTGACAATCCTCCTGAGAGAAGAAGTGGACACTGCAATCCGACTGAGTCGGATCGATATAGAGGTCGTATGGCCCAGAATTGGCAACATTTGTGCAGCCGATGCTGACTGTGTTGGCAGAGTCGATCCTCCTCACACGCTGAACCCCGCCACAGCCAAACTGAGTGGCCTGTGTTTGAGTGACCGAATACAAGAGGATCAAGAAAGAAGGCGCGAAGAGAATTGAGTACTTCATGATGCCTACGAAGACGGACGTCAGTAATAAGAGAAGTGTGGATGTCAGCAGAGTTAATTTCTCACTCGAAAGGACTAAAATGGTTGAAGAGACCGATAAACTCTGTCAATCCGCTGTTAAAGCCGCTGTCAGTTGAGAAATAACCGCGCGAAAGAACGGGCGACTCACTTAGAGAAACGGTCTGGAGGACTTGAGCAAAAGTAAGCTTGCGCATACTTATATACTTGACATGGTGCTCCGTGGTGTAAGCTACTGTGGGAAGATGCATATGCATACAACATATGCGATCAGATCAACCGTGACGATTGTCCATCAAAGTTCACACCTATGGTATCGACTCGGACGGAGCTATAATCATGAAGGACAGCACATCAGTCCAGAGCGGAAGGTGCGAACAGTTGGTTTCATCATGATGGACCAGTTGAAGGGTGGTACGCTATCGGTAACAAGGTTCACAAGAGCCATAAGACAAATTGCAAGGAAAAACGAGCTATTCCTAAGCAGTGCACTTTAGTCAAAGGACAGCGGGGAGCGTTGCCGCTTACGTTGATCGGCTATGCGCCTCCCTTACTCCCTCACGAGCACGACCGAGAGATAGCCTGCAAGTCTAGAGGCATGTCACGTTCATTGAGCGAACATCTGCCGCTTCAAGCCCGCACCAACTCCTTGCGGCTAGATCGGCGGTTGAGATGCTGTGTATCAGTGAATCGTCTGGACAATCATCCTCGGTGAAGAGGTTGACGCTGCACCCGGGCTGAGTCGTGTTGATATAGAGGTCGGATGGTGCAGAATCGGCCACGCTCATACACGCGACAGCGACTGTCTCGGCCGAGTCGATTGTCCTGAGCTTCACATCTCTTTCACAGCCCTGGGACCCTATGGCAAGTGCTTCTCTTGCGGAGTAAAACAGGATCATGATTATGATAATAAAGAGAGCCGGCATCTTCACAATACCTCGAGAGATATACGTTAATAGGCCAAGCGCGCACATTGCGTGAATGACGTACCCACTTCAGGAGATACACGACGTTGGCTTGAATGGCTTGAAAGACCTTGCAGAAGAATCTAAAGTCCGACAATTTTTCTCAGACATTGGTAGGAATGGCAAACTAAGAAACAATCGACTTACGGTAATGCGGAAGAGCGGGCTGGGGGACGGCTACTCCTGTTCCCATGCCAACTTATGTACTCCGTGCGATAGCGCACCGCCGGCCGTCAGGATGGCATATGGCGCATCGTCAACATCCTCGCACACTTGGGTTCTTAATAACGTACGGGTCAATCATAGACCGCAGAAAGGGATCCAGTAGGAATAGAGTACTTGCAATGATCGTGATCAAGCATTGTGTGATGCGAATGTAGGGAGATGGACATTTGGCCATCAATATTTGATTTCACGGCACGGAGTGGGCTATAGTGAAGAGATGCAAGGCGGGCATGAGGATAACACTGAGAAAATTAAGGGCGGTGAGGGGGCTTTCAGCGTGGCAATGCGACAGACAATCACATGCTGCACATCACCAAGTCCGTGAATGTCGCAGGCCAATTGCGTAGGATATTCAAGTGTTCACAAAGGCTACCAGTTGATGTCAGCGGGTTTCCAAAAGACCCTAATTGTCGCTACTTACACACGTTACTGCGCAACCTGTTGCTCCAGTTCATATCAACATATCAGAGATAGTCAAACGCTCTAGATGCACGTCACATTTAGCGTGCGAAGTCACAACTTCGTGCCAGTCCCAACGCCGGAAGAATTGAGAAGCGGCCACGGTAAGTGCGAGTGAATCATCTAGGCAATTTCCCTCCGCAAAGAAGTTTACCCTGTAGTGAGGCTTGCTCGGATCAAACAAGTATACAATTGGTGCAGAATCAGAGAGGTTGACGCACGGAGGGAGGTAGACATTGATGGACGTGACTGCGATGATGACCTCGCTATGTGCGCAATCGGACCAACTGGCAAGAATTTCTGAAGGCGCAGCAAACGTGAGAACAGGGGAGCATAAGCTATGGGCCAGCGATTGCAAGGATGGCTTGAAATTGCATGATGTCTACGGAAGTGCATGTCAGCGAGAAACAACTTTTCCACGGCATGGTAATGACTGACATAACTGGAAGACAACGAATGAAAATGCACAACCAGTGGGCGCGGCTGATCGGCCTTTCTCTTCTGGAATGTTGGTATCTCTCAGCGTTCAGCAATAGGTGCGGACAGAAACATGATCCTGCGGTGTTGACGGGGTCGCGGGGATCGAGAATGCTGATAGTCACGAATATTGCATCAAGTAACTTGGAGTGTCGATTCGGAGAATGAAAGTTTCTATCATAAGACGAGCGAGATGATGAGGATCCCACCAACACCCACCGAACGCACGAGCGTTGGGAAGAAACCTATAGAAGGACTATGACAGCCACCGACCCGAAGAAAGCACATGAGTAACAGTGGTCGCGATCGAAACATGTTCGCACCGGATGTATGCGTCCCTCAACAAGAGATCGACTGGTCGTGTACCTATCATTCCTTTGGTTGTGCATCAGCATCAGTCTTTAAGGAAAAACATAAGCACCGTACCGTGACCAAAGAAGGAGCGCAGAAGTCTACAGTGTGCTTTACGAAAGGGGACAGGCTGGGACAAATAGAAGAATACAGACAGTGTGGTTTCAAGCAGAAAGCTGAAGATATTCTGACGAGCATTACAAATAGAAAATACTGACTGCGCACCATTGCACTGCATCAGCGCGGAACTGCGGTTTCCTAGACACAGCTGAAACATGACCAATGATCCTATGTGCATGTCACATTCAGCGCACGAAATGTTGCCGCGCTCAGGCCACACCAACTCCTAGTCGCCAAGGCCGTACTTGGGACAGTGTGTATAAGCGAACCATCTGGACACCCTTCCTCGGCGAAGAGGTTGACGCTACACCCAGGCTGGGTGGTGTTGACATAGAGGTCGGAGGGTGTACCGGTGGTGACATTCGTGCAAGCAGTGCTGACTGCATCAGCTGATTCGATCACCCTCAGATGCAAATCATCCCTGCCGCAGCTCGAATACCCAAGTGTCATGGCGGCATACTGGAGGAGCGCAAAAGATCGGAGGGTAAAGAAAAATGGGTACTTCATAATGCCTACGAAAACCTCTATTAGTGAGGCAGCGTGTAAACATGTCAGGTGAAGGTCCCGAAAAAGTTCCTCACTTGAGACGGATAGCGCCCAGTCAAATTGATTTGACAGATTCCTTAAGGAAACGTCTGACCCTGTTATTACGCTCAAGTTAGGTAAATACGAAAGAAGTATGAGGTGACGAACTTAGCGAGTGGGCTGGGAAGTTTGGGAAAAACTGTGACTCTCAGCCATATTTATGCCGTCCTTCACGTGGTATGCGGGAGCTCAAAGACGCTGTGTGGCGTTGGACGAGCTACGACAGTCCGATCTAACTGTGACGACTGAGCAGTACCGCAGTAATCGTAACAGTAAAAGACTGATGGCTCTCACCATGATGGCTCAATGAGCGGAAGCAATGTTGCTGCTCATCAGGCACTTGAGTATTGTGCGAAAGGACCGAGGAAATTCAGTTTTGATGGTGCCAGTTGGCCGTAGCGATACACATCACCGCAAATAACGGGTCAGATCTAGCCACTCAGATCATCAACGAGGGGTCCCGCGTTCCATTTTGCACGTTCAACGAGCGCGTCTGGCCTGCAACCCCGCATAGCGATCAAATTCATGGTTGGAACGCTGCGTGTGAGCGACTCAGCTGGACAATCATCCTCAACCAGGATTTTGACGCTACAGACGAACTGGGTCGCGTTGGTACAGAGGTTGGCGAACGCAAAACTAGCCACGTTCATACAAGCAAAAGTAATCGCGCAGTCCTCGGAATTGCTGATCCTGAGATGGAGGTCCCACAAAGCGTAACCAGCGATTGGGGAGTGCATGTATGGCGGGATGTAGAGAAATCAGGAGGTGACTGTCTTGGCTGTTGCGAACTCCCCAGTGTCTGTGAAAGAACACGTTGTCAGATCAAGTGCGTAGATGGACTGATGGTCTACTCACTTAGTTGAAGGAATCAATCGGCTCAAGTTGATGCGTCCAATACCTGATGCTAATGTCTCAAACATGAACAGATATGAAGTGATAATAGACAACGTACCGATGGGCGAGGCAGGGAAGGGTCTGCAAGATAATGCCCGTTTCGATGTGCGGCGGTATGTTCGACTGCTGTAGGAACAATGCATAATCAATTACATCGGGAGGATCATGTTCCGCATTAACGTACGCATCTAGCGCAGTAAGGGGCCCAGTAAGAAACTCGAATCCGGAGTATCCGTAGTGATGGTCAGAAAGCGCGGTGATCTACGGCCAAAGCCTGTCCAATTGAGGAACCAACAAAGATGCGTCGCGCAGTATGTTTTCTGTGTTCCGACTTTGTACTGACAGGCACTAACTGGCGTGAGTAGGGAGACAAGCTTGTGAGGTGAACGAACTCACAATCGTGTCGTGTGTCTTGATGATCATACGAGCCCTCATCCGTAGGGGTCGGAACACCTTCATCACGAGTGCGTGACCTCCGTGGAGACACGGGCAGAACAAGGTCCTAACAGCACAAACGCAAACATAGAAGCAAGACCGGTACAACACCGAAACCGTACTGGAACTTCTCCCACCGCACAATGCTAGATTGTAAAGCCTTCATGATGCCGCCGACACTCCTAGGTGCAGGTAACGCTCATTGCGCGATAGTCTTCCGTAGGCCCACACCATATATCAGCGGTATATTCACTGACGGAGATAGTCTGCACGAGCGACTCGCCCGAGCAATTCGGCTCAGTGAACAGATTGACGTTGCAATCGGACTTGGCTGCATCGAGCGAAAAGCCGGGCGGGACAGAGTCGGTCAGACTCGTACATGCGGCGCCTGCCTGCTTGACGTGTTCGATGTTCTTTGGTCCTAGGTCCCTGGCGCAACTGCACGGCGTGCGGCGTGCTCCCGCAGGAGCAGCTAAACTGGCGGTGATACATTGCAGGAGCGACAAAGAGACGGCTGCTGAGGAGGTAGGAAGCCTCATGATGTCTACGTACACTAACGTCAGGAAGAAAGATACTTGATAAATATGCTAGCTTACTTGCTTAATCGGAAGCGGAGTTTCGCGCGAAGGGCTGCTTAACTTCGTAGACCACTTTCTGGGCTAGTATTATTTCAGAATAAATGAGGAACGGAGATACAGTATAATAGGTGCCTAACCTGTGAAGGACGGTCCGGAACTTGAGAAAGATAATCTTCTTGCGGCAGACTTCAAGTTATATACTCTCGGTAACAGCTGTGAGAAGATGCAATACACATGTGTGATGAGAAGAGCATTCGATAATCAAAATCAGATCTTACGGCTTTGAGCGAACTGGGTGACGAGAAGAGCTCTGGACTACTATGAGGGGGACTAGTAGCATTCGTTAGTATGTTCACGAAGCGCACGAGCGTCGTAGGGGATCTGAGAGTTTCGCTTTCAGGAGTCTATATGTGCAAACATCAGCTATGAAAATAGTGATAGACACCGCCACTTACCTAGCGTGACTGCGAGTCTCATACACCGCTTTATAGAAACAAGTCAGACGTAACGAAGGTATCTAAGTACACGTTACATTCAGCGCCTCGAACTTCAGCTTTTCCATCCCGCACCATCCAAATGCGAAAAGAACGTGATGATCAGGAAGTGTGAGTATGAGTGATCCGTCTGAGCAATCAGGCTCAGTGAAGAGATTAACACTGCAATTAGACTGGGATGGTTCGATGACAAAATCCGAAGGTGCGGAGTCAGTAAGACTCATGCAGGGCGAGCTAGTCGCTACAAGGGGTGTAACGGTGCTGGAGTTGTTGTGAAATCTGCAATTGGATCGAGTAATGAGAGCTTCGAGAGGCGCGGCAAACAAAGGGACCGGAGACTGCAAGAACGGAATGTGAAGGACTGCAAGGATGGCTAGGAATTTCATAGCGTCTACGAAGGCGCGTCAGTGAAACGAAGACATATAAAGTAAATAACAGACTTGCTGGTCTGAAACCAGATGAATAAGGCTCTGAGTTTGTGTGACTGATCCACTTGATAGATCGCTTGGAGCCCTGGTGTCGTCTCTCAGCAACAAACGAGGTCGAGGGGCAAGAGAGAACTGACCCGTGGCGGAGGAAAGCTTAGAGAGCACAATTTTCGTAAGGCCACATATGCCTCTTGCCAAAGTGATAGCTGTCCTTTGAAGAAGCGATCATGAAAAGGTAGCGATCGATACCTGATCCCGCAGCATTGAATAGGCCTCAAATCTTCGTGGGTAGCGCAAGTTGTGACGAATGTCGCATCGAGGAATCCAAGACGCAGATATGGATGAACACGAACTGAACTTTGCTATAATGAGAGCGATAATCACAGCCGCGTTCGCCCAGCGTGTGCATGGGCGTCGAGGAAAGCCAGTCAGGGGAATGCGAGCATATGGACTCATGCTTTATCGTCCCTAAGTAGAAATATATCAGATAGGTGAATAGTCATGGATACGGCGCCTTACCTCCAGCAGCTAAGAAATTACCTTGCGTGCAAGGTCACAGCCTATCTTTAATCGACGCAAGTTTCGTGTCATCCTATTTGATCCGTTAGTGCCTATAAAGGCAATGTATGTTCGTTAGGCGTCTTTTACCCCGCAAACTCACGAGACACACGTGGTATTTTCAAAAAATTCAGCCGCGTATGAAGTCCTGTAGCATTTGAGCAAATAAACCACTTTCCTACAATTTGTAAGTTAAACGATTCGTATCTCGTCAAAAGGGTAGTATACAACAAGATAATGTCAACTGCGGGTCAGATATCACGAGCCATACATCCAAAGACAACGATCACCTGTGTCTGCGATCAATACAACAAGCGCGGAAGTATGGGAGGACGACCGGCAACATCATAGAACTTTTGGCAATAATACTCTACAAGTGCCCGTTCCATCTCTGCAAAACGCGTAACGTCATTGACTGATTTGAAAGGTACCATTGTTCGAATGTAATCAGGGGTGTCTGGCCATCGCGAAATGATCCTCTTCAACGCTTGTAAATGCTCCGTGCGAGTTTTCGCGTCAGCTGCCGCCAGACCGTCGTTTCTCGTGGGTAATTGTCTGAGAATTAAACTGTGGTCCTGTGGGAAAACTGCAGCAATGAGGTCGCGCCGATGTGTATCTTCCAGCATGTTTGTACCGCCAGGTAAGAGATGCTGATCGAGACGCGTTAGCTCATATCGGAAGCCTACTTCGCTGATCTCCCAAACGACTTGACGACAAAAATGGACCCATTGCGCTCCCTTCGGAGATGGAATCTCCAACGACAACCAGGCTTTAGGGACACCGACCTGTAAGATATCGTTCTTCAAAACCTCCTTGAAAATGTTATAAACTTCGCGAAGTTCGTTTTGTCGTTTACCCTTCTTCGACAACATCTCAGTGTTGCTTACGGCAGACGTATTGAGGTAATCTCTCCACTGCGGAATCTTCAGAGGACCGATGAGACCATCTTTCGAAAGATGATCGAGCAATAGCGAGAACCATATGTCGCGGACGCGTAACCAATTCTCGATGTATCGCACGCGACGCTCATCTTCTTTCGTATTGATGAGAATTCGCGGCTCAGGTACCCAATAACACCAAGGCTCGCCACCATGAAATGCGCCCAGTTTGACACGAGCCAGACCGTCCTCCCACGTAGAAATCGGTGGAGGCAAATACTCGTGAGAGAACGGTTTGTACTTATCTTGCTCAGAAGGTGGAATATGCCGAGCAGGATCTGTACGGTATGATTAGTATGATTTACTTATAAGTTTGCTGGTACTTACAAGGCTGGAAACGTGCGCTCTTTGACGATTGAGCTTGGCTATTAGCGTTGGACAGAGAGCCTTTCTTCGAAGACATCCTTTTCTGTTCAGCAGAAGAAGATCTGCGTGAGACCGCCTGTTGGGAGTCCGCAGGCTGCTGCAATGGAGACGCCGATAGTAGGGGTTGTACCGACATAGATCCTGAAGCCTCAGACGATAGTAACATAGCGTCCGCCGGTACAGGGAGTAAAGATGTAAGCTTGGACGCCGTAGATTTATCGTTGGGTTGAAGAATGGTCTCGGGGTATGGACGAGTCTCTATGTCGACGTAGTGCGTGGCTTGATGATGTACCCAATTGAGATGGGGTTCGCCGGCATTCATGGACATGGAGACACGTCCGACAAGCTCTCGTTTGAGAACTTCGAGATCATTCTTGTCAGTGAAAGATAGCATCTCCTTCGGTCGCTGGAAGAGCACAATGGACCTTACGACCTCGTCGCCCTTGAAGAAATTCTGCGTCCGCAGGAACCAGATGGGAACTCCAAGATCAAAGTAAAGTTGGGCAAGTTTAGGGGCTGTGACAAACGCTCCCATCATGTCTCTGCTCCGCAACAGCACGACGGCACTCAACTTGTAAGTCCTTTTGATTACAACATGCCATTGGAGCCAAGCGTAGGTATAAAGTGTGAATCGCTGGAAACATGCATGTTGACGGACCAGATCGCGATAGGTAGCAGGGTAATCCAATCGATCGAATGCGTCTCGCATGCTGACGAATAACCAGCGAAGTTCAGGGTGTCGTTCATACATGGTTTCAAAGCTATCGACTAAATACTTGACGCGGTCAATTATGACGCGCAATTGCGCTAAGTATGTCGCCTGAACCGTACCGAAAACCTTCGTAGATGGAGACAAAGATGACTGGATTGGACAAACTTGGGCTTCCAAAAGAGGAAGCCACAGGTAGGAGTCCGGATAGCTGACGACGGAAGGCTGTCGTTCGACACAAGGTAACCAAGGATATCGAGTGCCTTCCTCAAGTATCTGAGGCCAGTGGACAGGATCCGCAGAGCCAAAATGACCGTCCGCTCCTATTGAGATGGTTATTGGACCGAGTAAAGGCTCAGGCACGAAGGAACGATTGGGAGCGGTGACGATGTACTTGCTGTCTTCAGTAATGGCAGCGGCGAATGCGTCTTTCCAGAGTTTAGGATCTGAATACAATTAGTACCACGATAGATTTGCAGTATGAATGACCAGGACACTTACCGCCTCCCTGGTTATCGCAAATGCGACACCATGTCATATTCGATGACGCCGTCCCGACATTGAAATTGCCATCTGACATCTTTGTCGAAATGATCTCGAATATATATTTACTGAGTCACGACATGACTAGTCAGTCAGTCTCAGTGTGCGCGATGAAATGTTCACATGACACGACTCACAAAACAGAGACGGTTGTGCACCCTACGACTGGAAACACCGCAACAATCGAATCGTCGTATCGAGTGATACAACTGAACACGTCCTTTAGCTAATACCTAGTGGTATAGAGCCCAAGGAAGATATCTCTAGTGAGATACCGCGCGTGTGCTTCGAGGTGCAGTGAGCTCCGTAGAAGCGAAATGGGATGGTTCCTGTAGAGGCGAAAAGAGGCAGAGTTCGTAGCTTGCAGAAATACTCAGACGGCAAACGCCGCAAATTGAAGTAAATTAGACGCTCTGACGAAAGTGAAAGCTTTCTGACTTTAAATCTATATAAGATATTTAGAATGCCGAAAACATTTCAACTCCAGACAAATACTCAATCAATCCAGCGACTAATGTGGAGTTTCGCCGTGTGAAAATGCTTACTTGGAATTGCGCTGGTCAATAATTCTCAGTTCATATCGCACGCGCACGTAACAAATCAAATGAAAACGCGTTGTATGATTCGAGAGACAGTTTACTACGTCAAGAAAGCAAGTACAAATGGAAAAACATGCGCAGAAAAGGAGCGTGATCACTAAATTCCGACCGCCACTTCAACTCCCAGTACCCCAGCCTACAGTATTCGAGAATAACGAGCATGAATTACACAGTGCAAGAAAATAATGGACGGGGAAGAATCGCGACGATTGAAGGCCGACGATGAGACTCTACGTCTTCGGGAGAGATGGTCTTAGTAACATAAGGAGGAAATGAAATGGACTCACCCTAGCAGCGCATAGATGCGACAAAGGCATCAGTTGTTTGCGACACAGTCCTCGTGGACATTGTCGACGTTGAGGACATTGACCCGGCCACGAGTTGCAGGACGGGAATTCCCGGCAACTGGAGCTCGGAAACGAGTATTCTGCCGCTGTTCTGAATGGAACTGCGCATAGATTTCACGGGCGACAGCGAGCCAGTCGTCGATATGATGAAGAGGTGGCATCGTAATGACACGGCCAGGCGGTGTGGCTGGCATTGACGTGGCTGTTGGAGGAGGTGTAGGGGGTATGACGTCGATCGAGACGGCGCCGTCCACGGTC
>JANHOG010000110.1:0-26816 GCA_027627325.1 Phlebia brevispora
CCAATGTAGTACGGAGGTTTGCTTGTCCTGTTCAACCATCTCTTGTGCTAACGGCCATCCGCACGGCCTTTCCTTCGCAACCTCTTTCACTCATTGTATGCTATCGTCCTGCTCACGCCACGGCCGACATACACTCAACTATATAACCTCAAGCATGTCGATTCAAACTGCAAGCATAGAGATGGCTATGTCTCGATCGTCTTCTGTTCGTACTCTTGCCGGATATCTCACTCCAGCCAATCGTCCACACCATGCAGTACTGACATTTTCTCCTATCAAACAGTCGCGAAAAGCCGACTCTCGCAATGACATTCAGAGCAGTGCGACTGACCAGAATGGGCCTACCGATCCGGAATTCGTGGAGAACCATCTATCCCGAACTCCTGCCACGACCAGATGCACCTTGAGTAGCTTGCCTGAGAAGACACAGAATGACCTACTGGACGTAATGAACTCTAGAGGACCGGAAAACACTATCTACAAGCCTTTCAGTGATTTTCTCACCTACCTGAGCGGGAAAATATACGGTGAGTGTCATCTCTATCGACGCGATAGGTATTACCTGAGGGTTTCTGGCCATAAGCTTCACTTCCTGCACCAACCAAAGAGTCCACTATTCTGGTTGAGTTCGTTCCGAATGGTGGAAAACGTATGGTTGGTCACCCTGGTAAGAGGGAACTAACCGCTTCCTACGCTCCCGACTGTGTGGGAGTCGAAGGACCACGAACCGATTTTGAAGTTGACACAGGGTCCGATGGACAACCCGTGTATGACCCGATTCCATATCATCGAGCCAGTACCCTTATAGAGATCAAACCCTACGCAGGAAATGGAGCGCTGCAGTCGATCTCATACACATGGTATCATCTACAAGCACGTCCGGATCTTCCTGGTGTGTACTGTTTAGCTGCCAATCCGCGTTTCTATCAGATCAGTTGGGTGGACTCCTCAGGACCGGTTACGTCGCCACGGTACGACTGGAAGAACGGCTCCCGCTATCAACTCGATCCTCTGCTGGATTATTTGTACTCTGTTTATGTGCCTCCGTCGGGCCACATCGCGAAGGATCCGTCTATCACTGTACGTCGTGTCGAGTCTAGTCCTGACGCAATTTGGGACATCTGCAGTGGAGGCTCCCTCTATGAAGGATGCAAAATCCTCAGTATCAGTCCTCCATGGGGAATCGCGACGACCGTCTTTGAGCACATTGAGGACGGACGTACTACTATCATCAAGGATTACTACAGGGACAATGAACGAAGATTTCAAGAGGAAGTCTTACTCGCTCAGATCCATGCTCAAGGAGTCATGCCGGGTGTCGTTCGACTCGTATCTCACGAAGAGGTCATGGCCAACGGTCAGACGATAACGGCCGTGCGATTTGCACGATCTGCAGCCGCGAAGGTTAATGAGTATACTGACCGTTGGGTGAAAATGCGCTTGATCTTCTCGAGTGTCGGGAAGAAGCTGAGTGACGTCTCCAGTCTGAGAGAGCTCCTGATGGTCTTCTTTGATCTTAACGAGAGTGAGTGATCTCTCACAAGGCTATTGAACTTTATTAACTTGGTGAATGTGCAAATAGTCCATCGTGCACTGCTCCGCGTCGGGGTGTTACATCGGGACATCAGTGCTAACAATGTCTTGATACGCCCTCAGCATTGGTTCGAGGGCGATCAACCGATATCATACAACCCCTCTCCGAAACTGATATCCGAGATTCTGCACGGAACAAGGTGCGTAAGAGGTTCTCTGTGCCTCGTTATTGACACCATTGTGCTGATGGTATGCTTGTTCAAACTTCAGCATGAAGTCAGAGACGAACGACGGTTCGACGTGTCTGCTAATCGACTTCGACAACTCGGCGAACCTTATACATGCTCCTGAGGATGCAGCAGGAACCAAAGAGGAACTTGCACATCGCACTGTAAGATATGAAAAATCTCGCCATTTCAACCATGTGTTTTACTACTTTCCAGGGCACCCCCACGTATATCGCTCGCGCTGTATCAAACGGGACTTTGCTGAATGCTGCAAGGCATAGAAAGTACCATCCTATGCCCGAGCTCTCCGACAAAGCAAGGAAACTGTATGACAACACATGGGGGACAGCAACATACGAGGAGTATTGCGATCGCAATGGCACATGTCACGGATGTGTCGTACCTGATGATGACGCTCTTCGGGCCCGCTCCAAAGAACTTTCCACTGAACCCTTTTGTCATAGGCCGCACCACGATGTCGAGTCTATGTTTTGGACTCTATTTGTCAGTTTGCTCAAGGCCGTGCCGCGAGGCGATGTTCAAGATGAGCAAGGTCCGTATTTCAGGGGTGCATGGAAGGCTCTCGAGGAACACACAATCGGTCCAGTCGAGAAGCCCTTTATTGACCCCCGGGACAATTCTGTCTTGCGCGAACTGGTCGACGACGGGCCTGGAAGGGTGTGCAATATCTTGCACCCTGCCTTCGAGTGCACGCCACTCCCGAAGATGATAGCAAGGCTGGCACAGCACGTCGCACCTGAATATGGTCTTCTTGAGGGCATTAGCAAGCCCGACCATATGCACGAAGTGTGGAGAAGGCTCCTGCTAGACTGCCTGATAGAGATGGAGGACGAGAATATCGACATCGAGTTCGATACGCAGAAAGAGAGAAATCCGAGGAGAGCAAGTTCGAATCTCAAGCGGGGCCGTTCCAGCGCGGAAGTAGACCCAGACGATGACGGAAATGACCGTAAGATACGGCAACGACTGAGAACCGCTACTACGTCTCGTCAGCGGGAATGATGCCAGTTCAAATCTGCCCTCGCGTCGCCGCAGTGCTGCCTGGCTTTTCGTTTTGGATTTATTCTTCGTCTAATCATCCGTAGTCGCACATTCGGTGGATTATGCCTGTCTGCTCATAATGAGACTACCATCTAGCGCATGTTAGTGTTGTCCGACCGGCTATCACTGCTACCTTTCTATCATATCATCCTCGGCGGTCTGCATACGATTCTTCGTGCTTTTACCTCAAACCCTTTTGTTCTACCTTCTGAATATGCGCAACAGTGCTTACTTGCTAGTGACTGCCGATGTCCTTCATGCGCACTCCACGTCTTGATCGGTATCCACTGGCTGTAAACTCGCAGTACTGGGCATTCTTCGTTATTTGAAGGCTAGTAATGTGGCGAATAGCCTTCGAGTTTACTGCGAGTATTTTTAGTCACTGAGGTGGCGGCACTACAGTAGTAGTAGTGAAGCCCCCGGAGACAGCTAACCGCTCTACCTGGTAGTGGGTCCTCGATCACCGCGATGCCTACTACTAAACTTTGAAGTTCGAATCATGATTTTAATCTTCTTGCTGCAGACTGAGCATCACTAGCGTGTGGTGAGTTTCATTTTCTGTTGTTGACCGAGTTATAACAATTCTTCTTTCGACATAGTTCCTCATGACGGCTGTAGTGCCGCAGTCGCAGAACCGTACGATGTAAACTTTTTCTACCCCGTGCATGACTTAGAAAGCTCGCGGCTCAAGCTCACACCGTTCATTGTAAGTTGACTGGGTTCCATTATACTTGATTTGGGTAGACCTCACAATCTGACAGTCCTCGTTCGCGATGTATCGCGATATACACTAGCCATCTATCCATGCTGAGCCTTATTTTTCGGCCATCTCGCCTCATCCGGAGGCGTATACGTATATCCCGTTCTCTCCATTTCTTTCCGTCGCCGAGTTTATGAACTGGGTGGAGAATCGCATACGCCAGGACCCCAGTCTTGTCCTATTCGCCATGATCGACAAAACGCGCCTCTCAGATACAGCTCCACGTCCTCGATCTCCCTCGAGTTCAGAAGCCACAACTCTAGCTGAAGCGGAGGCACAAGCAGTATCAGAGGCTCCCGCCATTGCGGGCATAATCGGCCTACTCAACACCGTGCCATCGCAGTACTCAACCGAGATCGGGCTCCTCTTCACGCTCCCTTCCTCGCAGCGCACGCACGCGACAACGCACGCGGTAGGCCTCCTCCTCCGCTGGTGCTTCAACGATCTGGGCATGCATCGCGTACAGTGGCGTTCGGATCCGCAGAACATCGCATCCGTGCGCGTCGCTGAGCGCATGGGGTTCAAGAAAGAGAGCGCTGCGCCGGTGGGACCGTGCGCTACCTCCTGGGAAGGCGGGTGCGCCTGTCAGGCCGAATGATGTGCACCCGGACAGCGACGGGCTGCATACCCTCTATTTCTCAATTTGTCGCGACGATTGGGAAGAATGGGAGGGACGGGTGGAAAAGATCATGGAACGTCGCTAGAATACTGAGTACTGTAGCAGCGTCTCAGCTTTCGTTATTATTTAATTAAATAGCTCGGATTTGGTAGCCTCGATGCTGGTCAATAGCTACTTTGTTGTGCTTCTTCACTACGACCGGCGTATGTTTAGAACGCCGCTACAGGATGAGTGCGGCTTCGCAATGAAGATGACGGCACATAAATGTTCGAGCAAGCAAGCGACTGCAGAGTCTTGGATAAGTATCTGTCAGCCACCTGGTGAAGCTACGGGTAGTTGAAACAATGTAACGCTATGTAGTACAATACATGAAACGTAAGCAAAGATAGGAAAATACAGAATGATGTGTGAAAGGCAAATTGATCAACAGGGATATCGTCGACGGAGCGTGGCGAAAGAAGAGCTAAAGTCGAGAGACGTGGCGAGTCTTAGAGTCGGATGGGCCTAGCATAGTGTCCAATGTTCAACAAATAAAGAGAGTGGTATGCATTGTGTACCAGCCGCCAGGAATCATTAGGAGAACTTCCATCTATACCGTGTACGGAGTTAGCGTCTAACAATAGTCGAGACAATCTTTGCACTGACCTATTGTTGCAGACAGTACAACTAGTGATCGTTGATAGGTCAGCACAAACAAATCGCATGATGACAGTAATACGCACGTCACGAAGGTCTGCAGAAGTGGTGGAATATCAGTAAAGAGCTGACTTTAAATTGCAAGGAGTCTTACCGTCATCGGTTCATCGGCACTCCTTGTCTGCGCTTGGCGGTAACGGCACTTCCTCTATAAGAGGATCAGTGACGAAGAACAGCATTAACCTTTGACGAGACAACGAACCTGCTTGCAACGACCACACTGGAAGGCGTCTGTTTCAGCTTGTACTTCTTCCGCACCAAGCGTCTTGAATAGGTTCTCTTCTCTAATCCTGGCGTCTGCAGCTCTCCGCTCTTCCGAAGCCATGTCCTACAAGGAAAACAGTTGAACATCAGGGCTGTTAACAATCGGCGAATTGACGTACTTGGCTGCTCATCTTGACGAAGCGTTGTATAGGGAGATCTCCTGAGACTACGCTTTCGCGCAGACCAGGGTTGTTCTTGTCCTTCAAGTTCACGAACAATGAGCGTATCTTGCTCTTGTACGCAGCATTCACACCGCCGTGCTCATTAAGGACGGCAGCCTCGATGGCTTTAGCCCGACTGAAAATCTGCTCGGATGCTGTAAAGATGTCATTTGATGCCCTTATACGGGAAGGAAGAAACGACTCACGCGAGCCAGAGTCGAAGGCAAGCGCATCATATATGAGTTCTGCGCACTTATCGCGGGTATTGTCGCCGGTATGGTTGATCTTCATACCATCGGTCCTTGCGGTGCGCACATCAGACTTGGAGTTACTTGCGGACGCGGTGGGTGTGCCGCTTGTAGGAGTAGGAGTAGTAGATGTCGAAGGAGTGGCAGATGCCGTTGATTGCTTCCGCACAACTGATGTGCATCGCCGAAGATAATCAAGAGGCTGTCAGAATACACAGCAACATCAGTGGCATATTGACACGCACTTGGTGGCTTCTCCGCCGCAGACGATGTCGCTGACGCCGGGGCAGCCTTGCCATGCTGCTTTTCTAGCTCTACCATATGTTTCCATTTCTTCACAATCTCCTTCGCAAGTTCTGACACCGCCTTTGAAGAATGCGATCTCAGCTTTCCCACAGCCAACCCAGCTCGACTTTCCTGTAGCCATGATGAGTCAGACTGCAAGCATGGATCTCGCACGGCGCTCACCCTGAGAATGGGTTCTGTGATTTTTGCTTGAGCTTTGAGCGTCCCAAGGATACCCAATATCTCCTGCAGTGCACGAAAGAATGCATAAAGAGCTCGTGAGTAAATGAACGAGACTGACAGGGAGGCACTAGGGGAAATCACTTGCGTACCTGCTCGGTTACTGAATTGTGCTGCAGCTGTTTGACCAGCGACTTCAACTCTGACACTGCAGACATTGCTGATTGTCTAAAGACACTCTACACCAGTACAATCGTCTCTGCGGCCCTCTATCTGCTTTTGTCTTTGCACACGACCGTCGACAATGTAGTAGTCTAAGCTGAAGATTGTGTGGGAATCGCGCGCGACAGACCCGGCCAAAAGGGCGCTAGAGCTACAGGCACGTGACTTGATTGCCTTTACCACCGACCACGACGTCGAGCTCTGCCGTCTGTTCAACGTTCGTCACAGCGACCACCTGAAAGGTCCATTCTCGACTTGAATACACTACTCTGAACTTATCTCAAACTCTTGAGTCTCTTCTCGCTCTTTTACTAGTCCACAATGGAATCTGCGCTTCCTCCTTTAAATCCTCTTCTCAAGGCGTCCGGCAAGCGAACCTGGGACGTATTTGCATCATGTCCAGACGACAACTTGAAGGTGGACGAAAAGATGTGAGTTCCAGATACGCCTGGCCTGTAAATGAGTACTAATGCCTAGCTTCAGCGCGCGCGTTCGACTGTCTGTGAAGATCAACGACGAGTATAAGGACGCGAAGGAGCTACCAGCACCATTACTTGCGCAGCAGGGGCAGGTCGGCCCTGCAAGACCAAAAGAGCACAGGAAGATGATTACAGCAGGTTGTGAGTAGTGCCTTACAGCGTTAGTCATTCGACTTTTGCTGACATACACATTCGCAGCTTCAACAGATACAGGACGCATAATTGCTGCAATAGACAAGACACCGACCTATACGCCTTCCACGTTCTCATCGTCGTCAAATCTTACAAAAGCTCTGCAATTGCACAAGACGACGCGGACGGTTAAGCCTATGTACCACCCACCATGGAAACTTATGCGTGTTATTTCAGGGCACTTGGGTTGGGTGCGGAGTGTAGCAGTTGAACCGGGCAATCAATGGTTTGCGACGGGTGCTGGGGACCGCGTCATCAAAATATGGGATTTGGCGTCGGGGGAGTTGAAGTTGTCTTTGACGGGTCACATCTCTACTGTGAGGGGATTGGCCGTATCGTCACGTCACCCCTACTTGTTCTCGTGCGGAGAAGATAAGGTACGTGGAATGTCACATGAACTAAGCTTTGGCACTTATGTTTCTGCAGATGGTGAAATGTTGGGACTTGGAAGCCAATAAGGTCATTCGCCACTATCATGGTCACCTGTCAGGCGTGTATGCGCTCGATCTACATCCAACATTGGATATTCTAGTGACATCCGGACGAGACGCGTCCGCGCGCGTGTGGGATATGCGCACAAAAGCGCCAATACACGTCCTCACAGGACACACTGCAACTGTCGCAGACGTAAAATGCCAAGAATCAGATCCGCAAGTGATCACAGGAAGCATGGACTCCACAGTTAGGTACGCACATCAGTCACCACTTCCTGTTGTACGCCGTGTGGCTCACTTGGTATCCAGATTATGGGACTTGGCTGCTGGAAAGACTATGGTGACACTCACGCACCATAAAAAGTCTGTTCGCGCCCTCGCTATTCATCCTACAGAATACTCGTTTGCCTCAGCCTCAGCGGGCGGAAACAATATAAAGAAGTGGAAGTGCCCGGAGGGGACGTTCGTGTTCAATTTCAGCGGACACAACGCTATCATCAATACTCTCTCAGTTAACTCCGAGGGAGTATTTTTCTCAGGCGGTATGTTCTCGTCAATCAGCCTTGCAAAATTGCCTCTGATGGTCTCGCTACAGGTGACAACGGGACGCTTAGTTTCTGGGACTACAATACAGGTACAGCATTCCAGAATTTGGATGATGTACCACAACCGGGTTCGCTGGAGGCTGAAGCGGGTGTCTTCTGCTCAACGTTCGACGTCACGGGAACGAGGTTGATCACCGGTGGCGCCGACAAGACTATCAAGGTGGGTACACCCTTTATCTTTTGTGCGTCTTACTTATTGATGACATCCCGCAGGTGTATGCGGAACAATCACGGTAGACGACGACCCTGAACTATGTACTCTACGACTGTATCTCTTCCTGTAATGTAGCGCCGTTGGTATCCCGAGCATCGTCGGGTATTGCATATTTTTGTCTCGTGAAGGCGTCAAGAAATGTGCAGCAAGCCTTGGCGTGAGTTTGTGATATGCATCTGTTGTGTCAAATTCACTACTTACCAGCATCTACAGAGTCAGACTGCTAAGCAGGAATGAGAACACAGATATGGACATAGACGACAACTCTTTAGTAATGAGCGCATTCTGCTGACGTCCGCTGCACGTCCGTAAAGTCAGGACCATTCATCTAGACCGGCCAGTGTAACAAGACGTAGGTGCCTTTTGTTGTACATGTCGCTTCACGGGAACAGCTTAGAGCGTGCCTTTATTCGGTGGTCCTCGGGCAGCGTGTACATCCTGCGTACATCATTGACCTAAGCTTAAGCTCGACCTGCCCTTATTGGCCATAGATCTCCCTCTAACAAGCGCTGTCCAATTGAAAGCGGGTCCTCTACTGGCTACAAAGTCAATGAGGTGAGTGTACGATGCTCGCTTGCGGCAGTGGCTTACGCTTCCATTCCTTGCATAGTGTTCAGTTCATGGAACTCTCACTGATGCGATTGGTTACAACTCATGGGAGGTTGGCTTGGATGATGTATAAAATGTGGACCACGAAGCTTGCAGACTGACTATCTACAACTCGCCCTCTATTCATCACCCCTAGTTCTTTCTGAACGTCTCGATAACTATTATGCGCATGCATTCTGCACTCTTCTGCTTTCTCGACTTTTGCTTTTCAGCGTTTTGCGTACTATCTGGTGAGCGCATCTATCACAATCGTCTTGTCGCTCACTCACTCGTGACTATCTTTACCAGCGTTCACATATGAACGAATCAACAAGGACGACGCCGTCCTGCTCGTCGTTGATCTGCAAGAAGGCTTGTACCAGATCGCCCGTGATCAGTCCGCTGTCGCTATGAAGAACAATATCCTCGCGCACGCTGAGCTCGGGAGGATATTCGGCTTACCGACTATTTTGACCACTAGCACCGAAACTGGTGAGATAATGAATCATGGCTTTNGTCTGCAACCCTTCTGAATTAAGCGGTTTGCTGCATCGACAGGTCCCAACGGACCGATGACTGAGGAGGTGCTTGCGTTGCATCCGAATACTACCATCATCAAGCGGCAGGGTGAGGTCAACGCTTGGGATAACCCATCTTTCAAGGCGGCAGTGAAAGCGACGGGCAAGAAGCAGGTTATCATAGGCGGCATCACGACTGACGTAAGGGTCGACCACTCGAGTTTCCTATTTTTTATCCTGATATACTCTGTACAGGTCTGCACGGCCTTCCTTGCGCTATCCCTTCGCGACGAGGGTTATAGCGTCTTTGCGAACAGCGACGCCTCGGGAACGTTTGACGTGAAGACTGCCAATGACGCCAACGACCGCATGCGTGCTGCCGGCGTACAGGTGCTGTCCATGTTCGCGGTGTCACTAGAGCTGATGCGCGATTGGCGCGACACCCCAGGCGCGTCTGAGATGCTGCCCTTCTTCGACAAGTGAGTTGTGTCGAAATGGATGCTAGTCTTTACTCACCGTCGGTACAGGTACTTGCCTGAGTATGGCATGCTGGCTAGGGCTCACGACGCGGCTGTTCTCCATGGCACACTCTCTGGTCTGGGTGTATCTGCTGAACTGGTCGATCAAACACAAGCTTAGACGGCATTCATCTATTCTGCGAACGATGGTCATCCCTGGCTCGAAGTCAGATTACTTTACCGTACCGGCTCCCTTTTTCTACGCTAAAGAATGCTGTAAATCGTACCAATTGACCAATCGTCTTCAGCTCGTCGATATTGTAGCTTCAATGAACGTTTTGGACAGAATCCTCTCCCACGGCGCCGCACCGGTGAGAGACACCAATATATGGGAATCATGCGAGAGATACACTCCTGTCATGCGACTGGTGCCCATCCTTCGCCGAGGCCCTATGTTACCTCAAGTCATCTGCCTCTTTCATAGTATTTTACGCTGAAAGCCTTTACAATTTATGGATCGTCATTGGCAATGCTGTGGTCGGTGCCTAGCAGATTCAAATTTTAAAGTCCGCTCCGACGGCGGTTGAATTGGACATGACGATGATTGCACTTCGAATACAACTACAACCTTGCGTACTGCCGCAGGGGCTCATCTCTACGTTTCAACTAATCCTCAAGCTATTTTACAGCTCTGAACGAAGATCAGCGGGACTGTCTTCTATATCTTGACATCCTACACCCAAAGCGAAGGCTGGCTATAATCTTGTACACCGTGACTTCTTTGGCTAGGCTGCTTCTTAAAACTCCTGGACTATTTACAGACTTCAATATGATTAGACGACAGTCCTTTTCACCTCGGAAATCTTCAACTCTGCGCCCTCCTAGAGTCAATGACCCTAGGACATGGAAGCTCAGCCTAGATATTATTCTCTACATCTTGTCCGACTTCGTGCAAGATGAAGAGGACATAATCGCGGTGATGCGCGTCTGTCCTGCGCTGTATTCCGCCGGTGTCCAACCTTTCCTAGTCCGACACGGGACAGTACACATATCTACGACATATAAGTTGCATTCTCTCTGGCGATTCATGTCATCGAACGGAAGACAGGGTTACACCGGGTTGCAAGGGTTCGCATTCGACGTTGAGACACCCCTTTTCGACTACGACTTGGACCACCTGCGCTGGATCTTCACTAAGGCGACTAACCTGAAGGAGCTTCGACTACACACCAACACGTTGTCGCGAAGTCAAGACCTTCCGTGGCTGATCTCTGACCTGAAGCATCTTAGGATATTAGACTGCCGCGGACCATACGATGCCAACCTTGTGTTTGTTCTATCTAGGTTATGCTCGCCCCTCGTCAAAGTCGACATTCCTTTGAAGGACCGCGACCCCATATCCCTTCTGAGTGGATTCTGCGAATCCTTAGAAGAGATCACTGTGTCCTCTGCCGCCTTCTCGAGTTCGATCAACAAGAGCCTTGTCTACCCGAAAGTTGTTTCTCTCAACATTCTGGCCTGTGAGAGGCCGATTTTACCACACTTGGTCATCGCTTTTCCAAACTTGAAATGGCTCGCCATCGACAGCGAGAATGGTCCCAAACATGGTGGCAAATCTGGGAAACGAACTGGTTCCGACATTAATTCATTACGTACGGCTAGCCTCAAATTCCAGCAGTGTTGGGGTGCACTGGACTTTCTGTCTGTCGACATCACTCGGCTCTACCTTCTGGGCTTGCGCTGCAAGGTCAGATATCTGTGGCTCTTAGGCACTCTTGACGACTCCACGGAACATATTTTATGGTTTCGGTCCTCTCTCGCATCAATCGGACCCACGCGTCTTCGACTCGAGGTGAATACTCGCCATCTCAATCCGGCTTCGCTACACGAGGTCTTCGCTGCCGGCATGGAGGAACTACGAAGACTTGACCTAATTGTGGATCCCCAGTCCCCAGCAGCGTGTCCGGAAGATATTCTCGTATGTGATACGTTTACTGATGAAACGTCTTCAGCTGAGCGGCCTCATCTTTTCACTTAGGACGCCCTCTTCGTGGCTATGAAGCGACTACGTCTGCATGTCTTGGATGTCAGGATACCCTGGAGCATTATCGGGCCTCAAAATGCGCCTCCGGAGGGCTGTCTCAATTTCTGTGAAAGCCCCTCAGAAAGGAATATGAAGGAGTTGCGAGTCAAGGCTCTGGCAAAGCGCGCGCTAGAGGCTGCACCTACGTTGTGCTTCATTGTCTTCGAATTTCTGGAAGCAGACCGAGATCCGCTTTGGAAGAAATATTGGTCCGTGACTGTGACTACTGCACGACGGGGTAAACGAAAATTGGTGGATATAACGGAGGAAGAAGGCGAGAGACTCCGTACGACTTTGTAGGGCAAGTTGGTTTATGGCGTTCATGCGCGAGGAATCATGATCTAACTCCTTCAATCGACACAGAGCACTACGCAGTAGAAGACAGAGGCTAGCTTGTACTACATGCACACTCAGTACACCGAGTCAATATAGCATACAGCCTATATCGAAAGATCTTCATGGAGTACCAAGTATACAGCGTTGTTATGACTCTCAAGAATCTCAACACACGTAAGTGGTCCATGCGCTCATCGACTTCTCGTGCTTATACGAAAAGCGCACATGTCTGGACAACAGATAGCGTTCACAGGGTTATTCCGTATTGGTTCCCGCGTCATGACACCCACAAGTTCTTGTCGCGTTTGTGGCATATGTGCCAACATATTGTCTGTAGAACGAAGTTCAGAGACTATAGCTGCGTTAGCGATACCGGTTCATTCCTTTATCATCTTGAAGCGAGCTCGTACCGCATCCACGTTCGGAAATCGCAACGGGGAGCACTTCTGCAGCAGAAAGATAGCTCACTGGTAGCAAGGTGGGTGGCGCAGAATGAACGAATATTGTATAACATCCTCTGACTCAGTACGAATGTACGTATTGAATCTATTCATAACGTTTACATACTGTTCCACATCAATTTCTGCGTCGTATCTTTGGCTTCGTACCACTGTATATAGCCATACCCTGCCACTTGAGGTCGTAAAAGATGGGATTTACCTAGTCTCAACATGCATTACTTTCGGTCGCCGCTGGCACTGGCAGTGATTATATTATTGGGGGCGCGGTGGGCGCGCGCCCGTGTAAACTTGCACAAACAACAGCAAATCGCGACTCGGATCGCGGTTCAACTTGGACATAGAGCTCTTTCTGTAATCTTGCAGTTTGGACCGCGCTCCATTGCACATCCGGTCGCCGTGCTTCCCACAGGATATGTATTGTACCCCTCCAGCAGAAGTATTGTATGATATCATATCATCGTTACTGGCGGACTACGTCGACGACCTCTTACTTGGATCACTTGCGCTCAAGCTCCCTGTCAGTGTTGGTGCGACTTCCCTCATCAGTCAAGACCTAGCCACAGTCAAAGCCGAACTAGAAAGAAATGATGTCGCTCCTAGTTCGCCCAACCCTATTGTACCTCTTCTTTGCTCGTCGTATCAGCTGCGCGATATAACCTTGAAGGCAATCTCAAATACGCTTGGAATTGAGATAGAGGGCTGGGAAGCAGGGCTGAAACGGTACGTCTTGAGATTGACTAAATAATATATACTGAATGCCTTTTGTCGCAGGCTCAAGAGAAAGCCTATGACGAAGATTCAACCCCTGCGGCTGCTCCTCGCCAGCCCAGGTCATGCATATGACACCATGCAGCACGAATCGCTTCCTGATATCTCCTCTCATTTCCTACAACTATACTATGTTGTAGCTGTCAATTCCACGTGTGCAGCCTTTGAGAGAGCGGGAGATTTCGGCATCGATGCGCTATTTCGTTATACCGATGCAGTGGCGACCGTCCTCGAGCGATCAACTTCCCTGGACCTTGAAACCCTGAAGATGTTACATTGGTACGCGCGAAGAATTACAGCCGCTCGAATACAATGTTCCTTCATCAAGTTCAGTTCCTGTAAGCATACTCCTTATGTATTATGGCTTATACTGATTGCAAGTCATCTCATTTTTGTTACACCGAAGATATGCGCTTCAAGTGCTTCCGGCGGGCCTTGGAGTTCTTTATGGAGCGGATTGACATGGCAGAAATTCACATTAACACAGTCAAGATGATACTCTCCGCACTGAGGGATAACGGAATCCAGGAAGAGGACGTTCTAGACGACCAATACCCCAACCTACACAGCATGTACCTAGTGCGTCATGGTCGTTGCGCCTTCATAACGTCAAGCCCGGAGTCACGTTCACGATTCTTTCACACAGATTGTATTCAATCCCCTTAACGCCATCCTAGCAGGTCTCACAAGGCTGAATGATCAGTATTCGATTTTTGCGATGGGTTTGGCATCCTCCTCAAGCTCCTTGCGCAATGAGCTCCAGAAAGAATACGAGGACGATGTACGCCTTGCAGCTATATGTACCCGCCTTACTGAACTTATGTTCTTGCAGATTCTTGGGCTGTTGAAGATATATGACAGGATCCTCGCCCTCGAACCGCCGAGTGAAGGTTCGCAAGAATGGGAGACATGCCAGAGATTAGTCTGCGATCTCCGGGCTTCTACCCTTGGTTGCTTCTCCACTACGACGGACCCGGTGCTTCCGGCGATAGCTTCGTCTACGACGGAGTCTGCTCCAACAGGAGAGGCATTACGAGAGGATGATGGGTGACAGTGGAGGCGATCGTGGCTCATGGAATGTAGCGTGAACTGCTGAGCCCTTCGGACCGCCGAGTACGCACAACCAGATGCGGTCCGGGACGATATAAATGTTTGTGCCTTCTCTCAACCATCATCGAAGTATGCGTTCAGTATCTCGATAAGGCTGTTGTCCTAGCCTGATAAGGCAATAGAGCGGCTTCTACTTTCAACATGTACAAATATCGGCCGGGGATCGTTATCGCTTGCGCGTTCGCCCAAGACTCAACTGTTTGAATCTTCACAGACTTGGCAACATTCCACTGCAACTCGCATCTACACAATGGCTCCAGGCACCTCTCGATGTCCTCCTCCCGAACTTTTGTGTGAAATCATTTGCTTCATACTCATTGACTACATGAACGATCTTATGATCGGCCCACTCTCACTCAAGTCACCTGAATCGGACGAGGCTTCCCGTGGTGAAGCCCCAAGTGACGAAGACTTGGTCAAGATGAAGTCAAACCTGGAAGAAACGGACCCTTTCTGGAGCACTCCCAATCCTATCGCACCCCTGCTCTGTGCTTCTTATCAATTGCGCGCCGCGACACTGAAAGTGACATCGGACGCGCTTGGGATCGCGGTAGTGGATGGGACAGCAGGATTGAAACAGTACGTAACTTCACGTGCAGTGCATTCATTGTTTGTATGTTGATATGCCTGTACAGCCTCTCTGTGAAGCCAATGACGAAGCTCCAGCCTTTGCGCTTCCTGTTCGCTAATCCGTGCTTTCTACGAGACACCGTACAGCGAGGCGAGCCGTTGATCCGAGAGCTATCTTCTCCCCTTTTACACGCATATTACGCTTTGGCCTTCACCTCCCGGTCCGCATCATATCGAGTTATCGAAACACGTGACGCGGGCTTGGACTTGGATGATGGAATAAAATATTTCAGGGCAATATATGTTGCTCTGGACCGGACGATTTGTGCAATAGCAGAAGCGCCACCTCTATATTCCGCCTATGACGCGGGTATTGAGGATATCTTCATCCAGCTCATGCATGGACAGCTCAGGTTCCTAGCTTGTAAGTTGTCTTGGCCCGAGCATATCTGACACAGTAATACCACGCACTCAAGTCCTGTTGTTCGGGAGTATGTGTCCGTCGCTCGACGCCTACGTTCAGGATCGGGAGGGTGTTTGTGCGCGTTACAACCAGGACCCAGGATTACCGCTGCAACTTTTGAAGGATCTTACGACACGTATAATGGGATTCACTGGATCGATACCGGAAGAGGAATTCAGGGATCCTCATTTAGATTACGTGTATGCGTTATACCCACCTCTACGACATCCATTACCCGTGCGTATCCGCATTTCCGCGAATGGCCGCTTATCTAGACCTCTGTATACAGGACGACCTCTTCCCGCTGATCCTCAACATGTCGAGGATACAAATGACGCATAAAGGTTTCGAGATGTTCCCCGAGATGCTTGGGGACCCAGTATCTTCTACCTTCGCAGAGATCCAAAAAGACTATCAGGACGACGTGAGTGACTATTCTTAGTATATGCTTCCCTTGTCTTCTAATTAACCTCTTCTGCAGATCAAGACTATGTTCAGTAACTTTGACAAGCTATTGTCCTGGGAACCACCAACGAATATTGCATCACTACGATGGCAATCATGCATGCAGTTGGTCGCCGACATGAAAGCGTCATTTCTTGCTCATTTCCCGCCAACGCCTGCGGAAGCTGGATGTGGAGAGGTGACTTCGGGGGCGTTGGAATGAACCTAACGAGGTTGGACATGATGATTGGGTTTCACTGACAGATGGTGGTACACTGTGAGCTTGGGGTAGTACGCCGGACCAGGTGTGATCCGAGACAATATTAATGTTTGTGCTTTTTCTCAATCATCATCGCAGCATGCAGTTTCACTATGACTCTGTTGTCTGCGTTCCCTCCATCCGGCCCGATAGAGAGCCTACTTGATCAGGTAACACGGCGGCTTCTGCTTTCAACATGTACAAACATCGGCCCGGGATTGTTATCGCTTGCACGTTCACCCAAGACACGACTGGTGGAATCTTGACTTCATTCCACTGCAACGACATATACGCAATGGCCTCAGACGCCTCTCGATGTCCTCCTCCTGAAATATTGTGTGAAATCATTTGCTTCATACTCATTGACTACATAAACGATCTCATGATCGGCCCACTCTCCCTCAAGCCACCTGGATTGCATGAGGATTTCCGTAGCGAAACCCCGAGCAACGAAGACTTGGTCAAGATGAGGTCAAACCTGGGAGAAACAGACCCTTACCGGAGCGCTCCCAACCCAATCGCACCCCTGCTCTGTGCTTCCTATCAATTGCGCGCCGCGACACTGAAAGTGACATCGGACGTACTTGGAATCGCGGTAGTGGATGGGACAGCAGGGTTGAAACGGTACGTAGCTTGACGTGCAGTACAGTCGGTGCGTATATGTTGATATGGTTGTGCAGCCTCTCTGTGAAGCCGATGACGAAGCTCCAGCCTTTGCGCTTCCTGTTTGCCAATCTGTGCTTCCTACTAGACACTGTACAGCGAGGCGAACCGTTGATCCAGGAACTATCTTCTCCTCTTTTGCATGGATATTACGCTTTGGCCTTCACCTCCCGGTTCGCATCATATCGAGTTATCGAACAAAATGACGCGGACTTGGACTTTGATAATGGGATAAATTATCTCAGGGCAATGTGTGTTGCTCTGGACCGGGTGTTTACAGTATTCGAGGAGATACTACCTTTGTATTCCGCCCATGAAGTAGGTCTTGTAGATATCTTCATCCAGCTCCTACATGGACAGCTCAGATTCATAGCCTGTAAGTTGTCTCGGCCCGGGCATATCTGCTAAAAACAATACCACACACTCAAGTTTTGTTGTTCAGGAGTACGTGTCCGATGCTCGATGCCTACGTTAAGGATTTGGAGGATGTTTGTGCACGTTACAACCAGGACCCAGGCTTACCGCTACAACTCTTGAAGGAATTTGGGACGCGTGTAATGGAATTCATTGAATGGCCACCGGAAGAGGAAAGCAAGGATCCTCATTTAGAACACGTATATGTGCTATACCCGCCACTACGACATTCATCACCTGTGCGTATCCGCATTTCCACGAACGGCCGCTTATCTAGACCTCTGTATATAGGATGACCTCTTTCCGCTGAATCTCGCAATGTCGAGGATACACGCGATGTATAGGTCTCTCGAGATGTTCTCGCACGTAACATCTTCCACCCTCGCAGAGATCCAAAAAGACTATCGCGACGACGTGAGTGACTAATCTGATAGATGCTTGCCTTGTCTTCCAGTTAACCACTTCCGCAGATCAAGACTATGTTCAGTAATTTTGATAAGCTATTGTCTTGGAAACCACCGCGGAACATTGCATCACTACGATGGCAATCATGCATGCAGCTGGTCGCCGACATGAAAGCTTCATTGCTTGTCCATCTTCCGCTGAGTCCTGTGGAAGCTGGATGTGGAGAGGCGACTTCGGGGGCGTTAGAATGAATCTAACGAAGTTGGATATGATGACTGTACTACGCTATGGCTATAATCCGGGGATTTGTGGCTATTTTTACACCCCTGCGAGCACAGATATGGTTTGTTTGTCACCGATCACATAGAGCTTTAGCTAGACGTGACATCTGAAGCTCTGGATTGAATGGACGAGGAGATTCCCAGCGTAGTTTATACACATTACACCGGCGCAGAAACCTTCATGCTGCAGTTTCTACGTTTCTGCATGACAGGGTTTGCTTGTGAGCGTGCGACTACTAGTTGACCTTTACAACGAATGCATTCACATTGGATATGATCATCACACAGAAGATAAGCCAACTTAATCGCGCCCGTTAGATTCGATACGCGAAAATATCATCAATACATTCAGACATGACATACACAGATCTCTACTCCTACATGAAGCAAAATAAACCAAACTCCGGAGAAATACAGATCTTTACAACTTGGTCGCGCGGTAGAAGCTCGCGTACTAGCGTGCAATCACAGTCAGTATGAACACGGGTTGGGCGAGGAGGCATGAACGTATGGGGCCTGCTCACCATGTTCACGCGGTCAATAGGCTCCAGGCCCGATTGCCGGATCGCCAGCGCCTCCACGCTGAAGCCGTGTCTGGCGAAGTGTGCGATGTACCTGCATGTACATATCGTGTGAGCAACTCGTCAGCATCGTGAAAATCACAGATAAACGGCGGAGACGCACCAAGGCTTCTTCGCGGCCGAGCGCCAGTAAACGGCGCCGCCCTTCGTCAGTACGCGGTGCATCTGCTCGATCTCTACGTCGAGCTCGCCGCCTTCGCCCTATCCCGGTAAGTTAGCTTCATTGTACGTGCGGGAGCAGGGAGGAGAAGGAGCTTACAGCGTCAGGGTCAAACCAGTCCATGTGGTCCATGACGACCATTTTGGTGATCGAGGCATCTGCGAGGCCCCTCAGCGAGCTGCGGGAGAGAGGAAGTTGAGTTAAGTATAAGGATCTGAGCTTGATCGAAGAGACGCACTTCACGATGGAGTCGGTGTGCAGACGGAACGAGTCCATAATGCGCCCGTTGTCCTCCCGGAGTTTCTCATATCCACGGCGGGTGAGGAACAGCGGGCAGGACTGTTTGGTGTAGTGGCCAAGAAGACACTGAAGAGATCCACATTCAGTTAAATGCGACGTATAAGACGAATAGGTTCTGCGACTCACTAAGAGATAGTGATACGCGCCTGTGCGCATATGAGTTTTGCTGCACGAAAGTCAGCGGAAAGCACTCGGCTCACACAGCGAGCGCTACTCACTGGGCGATGGGGTCAAGCGTCTCCTCAGCATACTGCTGTGCAGAGACGCCCTCCTTGAGGAAACAGTTCATCTGATTGATCTGCATGTCTTTGAGGACACCTCTTCAATCTCATTGACAGATACTCACCGGCACACCAAGCGCATTCCACAAGAAGACCCTGCACATGACCCGCATCAGCTGCTATTCCGTTATCAGTACATATCAATAACAACACTCACGGGTTCGAGAAGAAGAGCTTTGCGATCCACGGCGCGAGCAACACGGGCTTGAGATGTTTGTCCCAGATGCGGCCCTGCTCTTCGACAGTCTGCGCCTCGACGAACGCGCGCTTCCCTGAGTTGTCTACGGTGCAGTTCGAAAGCAGTGCCCTTGGCAGCTTTGTGGGAAACATGGGCGCGGAGCTCGAGCATGAAGACGAAAAGGACAAGTGCGATGTGTCGGAGTACACTGACGAAGACCAAGCATTCGTTGGAGTTCAAGACCAAGGCATGCAGGGGGATGCGCCAGAGAGTGGGGATAGCTCGGCGCGGACGTTGGTTGTCTAGGTCAGCATGATGTTATATCTGATGAAGGGTACGTGTTCGTGTTCGTGTTTTAAAGATCTAGGAGATGGCAAAATAATGATCCTCGGTGGCGGAACAGCTGACGGTATTATCTCAAGTGTATTTAAAGTGGACAGTCGAGATGCCTAGCGTCGTGCAGCGTGTGTCGATCTTCTTCATCCAATATGAAGTTGTCATACAATTGTTTCATCACTTTATCAATCATGCTGTGCTCCCTGGCCAGAATATCATGTAAGGATTCCCAATACTATATATAATCTCGGAGATTGATACGAACTCACAAACGTTTAGTGGCGGCTGCGACTGCAGCAGATGCACTTGCAGCTAGAGAGGCTGCAGCAGAAGCAGAAAGCGCGCATCGCATCTATGATTTAACACCACTACCGGCCTGCTAAATATATGCAAGTAGTTGACACGGACTCGATCTATATCGATAGCAACTATGGAAATCGAGCAGATGCTTCGTGAACCATACGGAGACGATCATGCTAAACACCACCAACAGTCCCACTACCATTTATATATACAGATTTCTAGAATAAGAAGGTGGGAACCTTTGACGCCTAGAGCACCCAATTCGGTATCATACGGGTTATTGCGCTGCCACGAGCATAGACACTGCTGAACGCTGGCCTTCGGGTCTGAGGAACTTAGAGGCTTAAGAATTGAAAGGGAGACTGCACCATCGTTTGACTTATAGTCGAACTTATCGGTGACCACTCCTACTCCTGCGCTGGTAAGCCTTCACCCCCGACCTCAAGCTCAGCGTCTTCCGAGTCACAGTCGCGGTAACACCTTGGAATATATTCGCCGTCGGGTCTTCCAGGTTGTATGGCTACGGTTTGTTCATTTGAACAGTCGTCATCAGAGCCGTCATCTTCGCTTTTATCCTCTTCCTCAGTGTTGTCGTCAGAGTCGTCATTACTGTCTTCTTCACTCGTCGACTCCTCCATCCACGCATCTAATTCGGTATCATCTATCCCGCTGCGTTCGTATATGTTCTGCACTGGCTCTGGCTCTACAGGAGCCCCGGTAACTTCGCGCTCGAGCTGCTGCTCTTCCTTAAGCGCCAAATCCCTGCAGTCCCAGTTGTCGAACACCTCGTCTTCATCAGGAAGCCCGTCTCCATTCGCGTCAACGGGGAGCGTCGCCCAAACTCCAGGGGATTCAATCACTGTCTTGTAAGTAGAAGGCGGCGCGAAGAGTGTGGCTTCTTCTAGGAATTCCGCTATGAACTGAGACCCGTCTGGGTCGGCGGTGTCGAGGACAACGGCGCGTCCCAAATAGAGCTTCCACCGGTCCCCCACCTTCATTACGAGCGAGGAGAACTCCTCGAAAACATCCTCGTCGGCCGTGCCACGATGCCTTGTGCATCCGTGAACTCGAGATCGAAGGTCTCGCACATCAGGCGGGTCGCCCCGCGCATCAGAAGCTGCTTGTATTCTTCCATACGGAGGGCATATTCCAACGGAATCTGTGTTGGAGTGAACCGGACTCCCTCGAGCTCGAGTAGCGGGGTGGAACCGCGGGGGCAGAGTCGGCGGACGGGTTGAATGACGTTGTAATCGGTGGAAATGCTGCGAAGTGCGTTTTCTTCCTCGGTGTCATCGATCTTTCCATAATTTTGGTCCCCCATATGTATGTCATTAGCGAAGTTGAATCGGGATGCCCGATTATGCAACTCACGGATTCGTATTTCTCCCAGCAGCCTTGACACAAGCCGTCAACGACCTCCCAAGCACAGAATTTGCAACGCGGGATCCCTTCGTCGTCGATGATAGGAGATGGATATTCTCCTTTTACTGCACTAGCGATAGACCCAGACTCGGAGTCAAGGCCAGACAAACCACCATCAGACTCGTCATCCCCATCCTCGTCATTCGCCTCCTCCTCCCCCTCCCTCTCCCCCTCTGGATCACCTTCCACATCATTTATCTCTGTGTCTTTTTCGTTTTCTTCCATGTGTACATCTTCTTCAGACTTCGTCAGCATCTGTATGACTGCACGAAGCTTCGCCAATTCCTCATTCTGGCTTCGGACTTTCTGTCGACGCCAGTCATTAACGGTGTAATTCTGTTTATGGCGCGTATGTACCTCTTGTAACCTCCTCAACTCCCTTTTCTGAGACCTGGCTTTCTGATGGCAGACAGCTCAGCACTTCTCATACGCTTTGGGAGTGACATCTGACGCACCTTTTCCTCTATCTGGTTTGCAATTGTCAGTCGTGCGATTCGACGCTGACACTCTCGCACCACGCCTGCCTGTACCGCTGTGCTCATCTTCGATCCTGTCTGCTATAATAGGTTGTTCAACAAAATTCTATGTCCGAGTCGCGGCGGTTTTTGAGAGGAGCAAGACGCGTCGTGTCTGGGCTTTCCGCGATCACCGGTAATTAGAATTTTCGAATGAGAACGCGGTCACGGTGCACTCCCGAGCTTCATTCCGCAAGCTTCTAACGCACTATACATCCCAATAGCAAGCAGGGCCGTAGAAATACGAAAGTGCAATGTCAGAAACTATACACGGAATGCAAGCCGAGAATCTGTGTTCCACACAAGTCTCAAGTGTGCAGAATTACCAACGCAGTACTACTACCCTTCGCACGATGGTCGCTAAACCGAATATGAATCTCGCATCGGCGACGTCCGATATCTTTCAATAACGTGACTATTGGAGAGAGTGTCAGCTTCGACGCACAGCCCCTGGCGATATATGTGGTCCCTGACGTGCACACCGCTTCCTTGGGACGTAGTGTATACCGCGAAGGAAGACGAAAGCATTGAACATGCTATTTGCTTCTTCTACCCCACGCAGATTGTAATTCCTCCATATTACACTCACGGCACGTTCCGTTTTCCATAGCTTGGCGGTAGTTGGCTGGATGCCATCACTTGCACGACGAGCAATTCGACCGATATACGCTGAATTCAACGCCACTAATCAGGATAAGACAGGATAGAAGAGAAGTCGGGAACCCTATTGTATGAGGGACAGGCGGGGGGGGGGGGGGGGGTTCCGCGAACGTTGTTGGTCATAGGGACCTCTTTGACAGATGGTACGATTGTCAGATCTTCATCAATAGCACAAGAACTTCAGTATATGCACTGTATAATTGAAATTGGATACAACGTCACTGTTATGCCCATGCCAGAAGCGGTGAGCACTCACGAAGCTCGAAACCTGAATCAGCTGTGAAAATCGCGAAATTTCATTGTAACAACCGGAAGCGGACTAGGACTCGGAAACTCAAGCTAGCGGCTTGATGACATAGCCCACTACAAGGTTGAACATGCACTCGTCTCGTGGTCCATCTAGGATCCTATCAGGTCCGAAACGTCGAAGGAACAACAAATGGGACCTGAGTGGTCTAAGTAGAGACAGTGAAGGAGACTGCTTGAAGATCAGTAAACGATATAGGGTAGAAATCACGGTCTGACCTTTCAAAGGGTTGGAAGAATAATTAAAGTCCTTGATCAAAGCGTGACCGGAATCCACGGGAGAGAAATGGACGACTGCGATGTTCCAGTCATCGACAGGGCAGGCGACATGAAAGTGGCAAACGATTTGGCGGCCATCCACCCGAGCGATGTACGTGACTTCTGCCATAGTACCTGCTGGATTAGCAGCTGAATTTGCAGCATTTTAGATGACATAGAAGAACACGATAGAATATGATGAGGATAACTCACATGAGTTCTTAATGGGAACCACTTTGCACGGGCGACTCGTTTCGCCAGAGTTGATCCTGCTTTGCGGGTTGGCGTCGATGTCCCACCTGCATTTCTCACATATGATATCTTGGATAAGAGTAAGTTCACTGGGAAAGTTGTTAGTGATGGTGAATGCAGATGAACGGTCGATGACTTGCGGGGCTGGAGATGCCTGTGAGTACGTTGGCGATACACAACCATGAAAGGGCCATTAAGTCAGTCATAAAGTATAGTAAAAGACAAATATGCGTACCAGGTGGGACTCTACGGTAAATTTGCGGTTGGCGGACATGGTCACAAGGGTTGTTGTAAAGCAATAAGTTGGGAGTCTTGCGTGCTGCAGGCTCTGTAAAAGAGGATGAAAGACTCAAGTTCTGAAGACAAGATGTGCAAGGTCTATCGAACACCTCGCCATGTCAAAATAAATCCATTTCACGCTAGGACGAGGCAGTTCCATGTGGCGGAGTCTGCCTTCAAATCAGGGTTCAGCCACGCGCTCCCGATTCATGACGGCTGTCTGGCTACACGACTCGGAGGCATTTGAGTACCAAAATCTCTCATGGAGCTCCCAATGAAACTTCAATATGGCGAGGTGAGGAGAAGTAGCGAGGGTGTAAGGGATGGATGTGGCGAGATGCAAGCTGCGCCCAAGCGCTGAATTGATTGGCGCCGGTCGATTGAAGCCCGATGTGGCGCGAGTTGGTTCAAGTTCGTCTAGGGCATTCAGCCTGCCGCAGCGCGATGCGTCTGTGACAGACTCCGCTTTGGCAGCTTCGAGACCTTCAACCACCAAGACTGTACTTCAAGAGATGCAGGCTTTGGCATATAGGGGCTGTATTGGATGCGTAGGAGGGTATTTACTATGTGAGTCACTCTTGCCGTCCAATGGGTCTTTGATTTAGTATCACAGCCTTCCGTGCGCATCTCTGTACACCCGGGTCGTAGTATGATATTCATTGTTGACCGCATGAGAGTTTCAAAAGCTAAAGCGAATTTTGCAAAGGCAGGTGCAGTGCGAACTTCTGTCCTGAGATCAAGCAGATGTCTTGGCACGGCGAAGCATCCGTTCCCTACGATGCGTCTGTCCGTTCCGGAAGATCTACAAAGTATTCCATGGATGCTGTGGAGATACCCTCAAATCTTGGGGGCTGAATCTGTGTTCTTGCTTGATTTCATGTCTTTGTGGGTCTGCTCCTGTCCATGGGTTCCACGACTTCTAGATGTCCGAGTTCCAGAAGGTATGGCCATTTCATTCCACAGCGAATTTTCAATGTGTTGCGTTGACTGACATTCACTCACAAGTCAGAATATTTAAAACTATTCAGACATCGAACCTGCGTTCTTGAGACTACCATGACGCTTTTGGAGGGTTCACACCTACACACAGGTATAAATACCTGACCCTACGACCATCCTTTCTTCCGCACCTCGCAGTACTCACACTTCGAGTCCTTATACCGTATCGCAAAGCGCCATGTCTACCGTCCCCGACTTCTCCTGCACCTTTACCCTCGAGAACAGATTCAACGTTCCTCTGACCCTCGTCGCGGGGTCTCCTCAAGTCGGTGCAAGTAACCGGTGGGCGACGGATGCCGACCCGCCCCAGATGATCGCTGCTGGTCAAAAGTCCCGTACCATGCGCATTGTTGCTACCGGAAGTACCGGTGAGTAGTCTATCTCATCCAGCTCCTGCTTGATCCAGCACCTTTGGAACATCGTGCTCATATTCCTTATCGAAAGCGACCAATCCCATCGCTACCTCGGGCGCCGTATCCTACACTGGTCGTGTCAATGCTAGGATCGTCACCTGCCACATCAATGTCGAGTGCCCGATCGAGGAACTCAATACTGCCCTGCTCTCTATCGTTCCTCCGGACGCCGGTCACCCCCAGATCAATGATTTTAACCAGAACGTTAAGCCGCTGACGGGTCGGTACTGCCTACGTATGGCTTGCTCTTCACTCACATTAGCCAACAGCGAACTTCGTCGTCTCCACCTGAGCGCTGACGAGCGCACACCGAGCCGTCACTCCGTCCCGTTGTAGATGCGCAATACTTGGGGATGGTGGTGACGGTATCATTTTTCTGCAAGACTGTGATTCAGAATGGTACGAATTGATACGTGCACACCTGTATTATAGCGATAGGAACGTGACTGGCCAGATTTCGTTGCAGTTCATTAGTGCTTGTGCATGTGAGATATAACACGTGTGAAACATCAAGCGCTCTTTCTTTCTTACATAGCACGACGCATCGAAGCGAAGGCAATGTCCATCTCATAATTGGAAGGTGGCGAGCGAGAAAGAACCAGGACCACGCGATATGCACTCAAATGTCAACCAGAAGTTTCATGTCTTTGAAAGGCGGTCGCTCGCTAGTTGTAGTTCGGCATTGGTGCCTTTGTTATCATCGCTGTTCGTACATATTTAACTGTACACACTACATCCAGAGAACCAAGCTGTAAACTATACATTATATAAGTTTTCATGCCGCGAGGTGGAAGTATAACGTAGCGGCCGTCGTCAAATCATCCAAAATCATACCTCGGTAACCTCCTCAGTATGCGTCATAGATAACGACCTTTTCTCCAAGTCGATCGACTTCCTTGTAGACGACGAATCCGTGCGCGTCAGACTGTATTCAGCAGCGCGCACAGCGGAGACAACGTCGAAGTGGAAGAACGGCGTGTCCTCTGGCTCTATGGGAAGTTCTTCTGAGCTCTCGTCGGTTGTGGGGCTAGATGAGTCCAATCGCGGCTCCAGCATCACGCCGGTCCTCGATGTCGAGGTTTTTCTCGGTGGGTGGCGAGCTGCGGACGTCGCCGAAGGATACAACTTGTGCGATCTCCGTCGGCCCGTTGAGACGCGCTCCAGTCCCGAAACCGCCGGCGACGAGGGCTCTTCGTATCCAGGGTGAGAGGACGGTGGCGAAGTGGAACTATCGGAAGAATGAGTATGCTGAGAGGAAGGTCAATAAAACAAACCTGCTTACCTCTACGGGGTGGTTCGTCCACCGCTCAATTTCTGTCCGGGTATCAATGAGGGCTTGTACAGCCGTGGTATCTACATGCGAACTACATTACGCGTATGAGTGAGTTATGTCCCTCTTCGAGACAACTCGGATAACACGTACACAGTGGATAGATCCAGCACGATCGCACGGAGGTCGTGCCTCTTCATGTTTTCCGCGTTCTCGTCATGACCCGGCCGCGGGCCCGGATCGTTCCAGGCGCGGTCACTCAGCTTGATCTTGCTCATGTCAACGCCACGCTTGTAGTGCG
>JANHOG010000111.1:0-26765 GCA_027627325.1 Phlebia brevispora
AGCGAACATAATGGATACATATGAATTAAAACTGCATAGAATACACGAAGCTTTGAGTGCGAGGTGGTACGCTGTGTGCCAAGTCGCAACAAGTGAGGGAACTTGTCCTATGCGCTATACTGCAATGTTGGGTATAATGCGAGGCTTCCGCGGTACAGGGTATTCAGAGAAGGCAATACAGTACTCCCATAGATATTATATCATTAGGCAAATGGATGGAACATTATACTGTCTTCTTCCGCGGACGAAGTTTTGAAAGAACACGCTCCCGCAGTGCAACCGCGTCCTCGGACAAGATCTTAGCGCCACTTCCGACGCTTTAGCTCCGGTGCAGGTGGAACAGCAGCAAATACCCGAGCATCCTCTCCATCGTCTTGAATTAATTGTTCCTCGAGGTCCTGGATACAGATGTCTGTAGGCTTCAATGGCATCAAAGGCGATAGAACTTCATTGATGATATCCTTTGTGAACGTCCCGCCTGCAGTCTCCTCGTCGAAATGTTCAGGATCGGGCACGTCGACGTTCTCAGCCCGAGAGTCCTCCAGATTCTCAAGTTGCGCGAAACGATCTGCTGCGGCTGAGTTGGCGGTTCGCATCAACCGCGTCCAGCCCCTGAACCACCGCTTGAGACACTGCGCAGGGTCAGGGAGGTCGATCGTGAGGTATCCCAGTCCGAGGTTGGTGATCGACTCTTTGTTTGCGGCGATTGCCTTTATCGGCCCTGTCTCCAGTGATTTTGCCCAGCCTAGCAGACTATCCTTGGTTTTTGAATCCACCGTGTGCGTCAGGAGCGTTAGAACGCACCAAAGGGAGAGCCAAAACAGTGATTCGAAGTCGTGGCGGAGTACATGCCTGATAGGTTTCCAGTTTGGCTTGTCCGACCTGCATGCATCTCTAACCAGTTCCGAAGCCATGAATGGAAGGGTCCCCGTCCTGTGTTTGGAGGAGGCGTAGTAGTTCGACTCCGGGTTCCGCGGAAGTATGACGCCCATGTCGAAGTCGATAAGGACGAAGAAGTAGCGGGATCCTCGTTTCTCGTACATGACGTTGTTGACACTGATGTCGCGGTGTAAAATATTAGCTTTGTAACGAAGATCGTGCAGACCTAAGTGTGTATGAATATCGAGACCACATGAGAGCAACTTCGACACTCACAATCTAACATTTGTTCAACCATGATTGGGATGAGCTCGCAACGCTCCGAGAACAATGATTTGATAGATGCGAATTGGGTATAGACGATCATTCGAAAGATTCTGTCTTCGTATTTGGGCTTCTTCTCGCCCTCGTGGAAGATGCGACGCGCTGCATCCGACAACTTCCATAAGTCGGCCCACATGTGTATCTCGGGAAGATGCTGAACGCCTGCATCATGTGCTTTCTTCACGAGTTCGTGTTCGGTTTTCCGCGAGTGGACTTGATACGCAAACTTTGCGATGAGACCTGTAGCTGGCGTGGCCGGGGACGTCTCGATCGTGTAGACGAATGTTCGCCTGCCCAACAGGACATACTGTGAGAATAATGGCCTCTTCAGCGTAATCAAAATCCGTTTGTTGGTGATTGGATGGCGGATGGTGAGGCCAGAGTCACCGAGGTTCGAAGGGGGAAAACTTTTGGGGTAAGGGGTCGGCGGCTTAATGACGGTTGCAGGTAGTACGCCGAACTGTTCCGCCTTGCAGCGTGCCATAGCCACGATGATCGCAGCACAAGACTCGAAATCGTTGAGGATAGACAGATATGACGTAGTGTACACGACGCCTTCAGCGTCATAGTACCATAGGGAAAGGTTGTCGTCCTTGAGTACAGCTGAAAAACAAGAGACGCGGTGCATGACAGTAGTTCGAGTGCATACGACCCTGACTGGACAGCTGCCTCCTTCCCCAAATAGAGGCCGAACTGAGGATCAGCTGTCTGTCGAGTCTTATTGCTGCTGCGTAGGGTGAGGCCATCGAGAAGATTATCTTCCGCGCGTCGTTTCACGCCTGCAGTACTCGTAACAGTGGGCGTCGATGAAGGAGATGGTCGTTGCCGTGCTTTTGGACCCTGTTTGAAAGCAGGGGCCGATTTCTTCTTTCTGCCAAGCTAAGAGTCATTACAGTCAGCGAAGAGGGCCATCACCGCGTTCTGAAGAGACATGCTTACCTTGCGACGCGGAACAGGCTTAGCCGCACCTTCATCCGGAGCTTCATCATCCGGGGAGTCTAATCCTCTCGATACTCTCTCCTTGTCGAGGATGGTGGTGAGATTAAACCGCTTCTTCAGCTCCCACCATAGGAGTACATCAGTCCACTGTACACATTCGCCAGTGGCGAAACGCCTCGAAACCGACGAGCGAACATTCAGGATGTCTGGCCTACGAACGGCGCCTAGAGCACCATGCTCTGGGATGGTGGCAATAGCTCTATCAGCGCTGTTCAGGAAGCAGAAATCGTCGACGGGGTATGACTTTGTCTTAGGAACGCCAGGAAGCTTTCCCCTTGCGAGCTCCAAGATACGATTCCCGAGCTCAGCGAAAGGGCTGTAGCGATGGACCTCCTTCGCTGCGGCGCAATACTCCCGAAGACATCGTTGAACGACGTCGTCTTCAAACCACTTCATTTCGCCGATCTTCGTTGTCCAGCTTTTAAAACGATTGCTTGGGAAACCAAGGACTGCATTAAGCCACTTATCGAGAGAGACTTGATTGGCTAGTTTAAGGTCTTCTTCGACGTACGGATGGATGAGTTCGCGGCTCCGCTCTGAAAATTCTGAGGGAATCATGCGAGGTGGGGTTGGGCATAGACCGGCAGCACCTTCGTTGCACCGACCTACTCTGACTTTGGAAGGTAGAGTGTCGGTTGTGGAGTAGTATCAATATGGTCTGGTTCGACGGCAGGGGGCGCGGGTTCCTCTGATAGCTGTAGACCAAAGGTGAGAAGGCCAGAATGACATCGCGATGATGCGCTTACCTGTGTGGTTTATATAGCACTATAATTTGGCCAGGTTTGAACTGGTTTCCGGCCTGCGGAACACTAGCACAAAGACAATGAATACCGTGGACTCGTTCATACGTCATGGCAGTTGTCAAGCGCAAACAACTAGTAGAGGAGCAATGTATAGGCCATCTTACGAGTACAGCAGAGCACGTAGCCCACCTTCGCTGCTTTGAGTAGCAGTGAACTCGGCGAAGGTTCAACAGCTGTTGCAGGCTGAGTGACGAGCGGCTGATGTTGCTTTGTTCCATGATCATTTGTTGTCGGATCAAACCCACGCTATCAAGCCGCGTTTCTCACGCTCGCGCCGCGACGCGACGCGACACTTCCTCCGCCTCCAACGACGATCTCGAGTACCTCTCCCAGCACTAGCAAGCAAAGGAATCAGTCTCCTCTACGGCTGAGAAAAACATAACATTATAGTCCATATATCAGCAAATATGGCCTCTCAATGTTTGTCAAAGGTCTCACTCCATTGATGTGCACAATCTTTCGTTAGTTATGACTAAATCCAGGAATAAAATACAACTCAGGTGTGCATCGGCATGGCGTATGGCCGCCTTCGCGCGTGTTGGTAGGACCACTTCGAGGAGCTCGTTAAGTACTTTGGGTCTGTGGTAAGTCGGAGTCGGAGTCTGCTTCGTTCGTGCACTGTACCTGATTTTGGCACTTGCAGGAGGTCGGCAATTACTTTGGAACGAACTCGCGAGCTCGCGCCACCCACTCCCGCTCGATTGGGTGGAAGCCAAAGTATACGAGAGAGGACTTTTTTGCGAGTATCAAGCCGGAAGTGGAGGGTATTCTCAAGCAACAGCAACAGAAGTGATTCTATGTACCAAATGAACGACATATGAACAATGTCTGGTACGCCACGTGAATAATTTATCGTGTTATGTCGTGAAGACGAGCACTGTACTACAATCAGGGGGTGGCGATACATGTAAATCACGAATGATGACGACAATGACGACAATGACATATTCGTTTTGTCTCAAGACCTGCGTACAAGTTAGTTTGCTTGTTTCCCAAGCTATCTTAGCTACATTGTCACTGTCGTGCATGCAGTATGTATAAGACAATTTATCAGAGACTCGATGAGACACTGTATCGACTCTTCACGAAAACGTGACATTTTGGGAAAAGCGACAGCTACTGCAATATATTGCCAACGTAGCCACGATCTTGATTTGGCAGTTCGAGCACTTCACCCTGTTTGTGTTCTCAAGCTGATCCGCCTTCGCCTTCTCCGCCCCATAGTGCGCCTCCCAATTTACTGCGTTCAAATTTGCCGCTTCATACTGCGCCTTCCAATGCACCGTGTCTGAACGCTCCTTTTTTCTATGCTCTGCCATCTGCTGGAAGAGAGCGGATACGACGGCTTCACAATGTGCAAGCTCGCCGGAAGCTACGTGCATGATCCATGGAGCGATATTGGCTGACATTGACTCATACACGGTCCAATCACTGGCGTACGCAACCTGCGCAGTGCGGATCTCGTCATACCTGAGATATGGTCAGTTTGTTCACCGATTGGGGATTGGCCCGACACACATGGATGTGACAGTGGAGAACAACTCCTGTAAGATGTTGTCTGCGGAAAGCTTCGTCTCGATGTCATTTGCAGCCTTCTGCTTGAGATCGTCCAAACCGTACTACATGGTACTCAGTACGGTACGAAAGGTCCGAATCAACACGGAGTGCGAGGTCCAGCACACTTACTTTGTCTGCGATACGATAAATCGACTTCGGAGAGCAAGGCGGAGCGCTGTATGGGGAGAAATCTACTGTATGCGCGCTGTTGATAGTGTTCGCGTTCGTTTGAGACTTCAAGGGAGCGAAAGCGACATCGCCAGTGTATATGTAGAAGATCAAGGCTTTCAGACTAGGACAAGTTGTCATTATGCGTTTTTCCTTGCCTCACGAGAGAGGCACATACGTATTGAACGCGACGTCCGGGAGGACAATAACCTTTCCTTCTCCCTTGGATCTTCTGACCTGTTGGGGATTCACATCACGCTCGAATTTCTTCTCTTCCAAAGAAGGCTCTGGGACGGTGACAAGCCCGGTAGCATTCTGAATATATCTCAGCGGACGCGGAAATGAGAAAGAGTAAAAAGTGAGATCCACCTCACTGGCGACTTCGTCATTTAGACTGCTTGTATTCTCCTCGGTCTTGTTATCCACAGTAACGTCCGATCTCAAGTTCGAGGCAATGACAACACCGACTTCTACTTCACATTCTTCCTCCTCGTCGAGGTCGCTGTCAGAATAGTATTCATACTCCTCCGTGAAGTCAGGGCGATCCTTGGGGAATGGGTCGTCCAGCGAGGTTATAGAGTTCTCTTTAAAGCTTCCCGCTAGCACTGCATGGTAATGAGCCCGCACCAAAACCTAACAGATGAATACGCTCTCACGTTCGTCGAAGTATTTCGAAGCGTGCCTCAAGACCGCGCTGTTCGCATAGATAGCCATCGGTTTGTCAACCACGCCGGCGCGCTTCCTAGAGAAAGCGTAGAACTTCGTATCGAGGAATGTACCGCCTGTTAGCGACTCTTTTATTGCAGCCTGAGACACGAGTTTTCGATCGGTGGTCGGCGCAAGCCAGGTGAGGGGAAGGTGGTTTGTCAAAGGGCGAGAAAAACCACCCTTCCCACCAAGTTGCTCGCTCCTTGCACCCTTCTTGTTGCCTGGCCGCTTATGGTTGAGTTTCGACTGCTGAGGGGAGGACATGGTATCGACGCCTTGTAGGTGCTACAGCAGGCAGAGCACCGTCGAGGCCCTGCAGGAACAGACTGCGTAGAGATGCCGTGACGCTGCAGCTATACACCGCACATGTGCGAGTACGTGTTTCCACACGTGTACCCCATGCGTAGGTATGAGCAAGACAGATAAGGACCAAGACGAGTTGCTCCACGATTGACAGAGAATGAAGGGTCAGCTGGCCTACACGCTGCTGGAGAACTCACGACATCGTTCTCGTGGTCCCGAAGCTGACACAAAATGTGTCCATTACCAAAGCACATCGCCACATCATACAGCATCTACGGCATGGAGGTGGAAGAAATGAGATCCGCGTGTCCGTATCGATTCCTGCTGCGCAATGCACTTATTGCAGAGGGGGATCAGCGACAGCACCTTTACAAATATGAAAATGGACTCACTGCTTAGCCTCATATCATACAAGACTCCGTCTATCACCGCGTGGCTCGGATATTGCGGCTTTGAGTCGAGAACAACAACGGAGAGAACGAACCAGACAAAAAGGACTACCTGACGAACACGGAAAGTAAATGTGGGCATGCTTCGAAGCAAGCCGCCATGATCAGACAATAAAGACAGCTGCCGTGAAGTAGTCCACGGTTTAACTTCCCGGTAAGAGGGATTGATATTCGATATACGAACATCAGAAATGCAGGAGACAACGCCACAACAGTGATAACCTGACCATACAAAACGCTATACAGACTCGTCACGAAAACGCGATATTGCGGTTGCCGCGGCAAGAACTGCAATAAACTGACATCGTAGCGACGATGTGGTTTGAGCAATACGAGCAAACTGCCCTCGACTGTGTCGTTGAGCCAGCAGAACCTGTCATAGTCCCCGCCATCTGCTTGAAGAGTGCGGAAACCACGGCTTCGCAATGAGCAAGTTCGCCGGTAGCTACGCGTGTAATCCACGGCGCGATGTTGGTCGCTACTGACTGGCACACAGTCTTGTCGCAGGCGAAGGCGACTTGTGTGGTGCGGATATCGTCATATCTGGTCGCAATCATATAGATCAGCATTCATCAAGGCACAAAGTCACTTTTCACGCACGTGGATGTCACAGTAGAGAACAGTTCGTCCAGGATATTATCTGAAGACAGCTTCGTCTTGATGTCGTTCGCAGCCTTCTGCTTGAGATCATCGAGTCCGTACTGGACACGTGTTAGTTTGGAAAAACAGCGTCCGGATAAAGTGCCTACCTTGTCTGCAATACGATACATGGACTTCGGAGAGCATGGCGGAGCGTTGTACAGGTAGGTCTGCGTCGTATTCGTCCCGTTTGTCGCCTTCTGTTTCTTCTGAGACTCCAGCGGGGCAAAGACGACCTCACCGGTGTATATGTAGAAAATCAGGCTCTTCAAACTAAATTATGTTCTGTCATTGCTTGACATTTACAACGAGGAAGAGAGCACGTACGTAGTGAATGCGATGTCGGGGAGAACGATGACTCTTCCACGCCCTCCGATATGTTTGGTCGGTTGGCTAGATACGGCAATAAGGGGCTTCTCGTCTGGCCCTTTGGAGGCGGACCATGTAGGGATAGCAGGCTTGGTGGCACTCTGAGTACATCTGGTCAGAAACGCGAAAGAGAGCAAATGCAACCTTTCCAACCTCCTGAGCCTTGGGCTCGGCCTTCTCAGAGTCATTCAGCTCGAGATTGAAGTCGAGATCGAGCTCCGCGCCGTGTTCCTCCTCGTCATCGAGGTCACTGTCAGAGTAATACTCGTATTCTTCAGTAGAGTCAGGACGATCTTTCGGAAAAGGATCGTCCAGGGACGTTATAGCATCTTCTCTGTAACCTCCCGCCAACACTACACGAGAACAGCTTAGCGAAAAGAATTAGAAGGCGCAAATGTGCTCACGTCCTTCGAAATACTTCGAGGCATGCCTCAAGAGGGCACTGTTGGCGTAGACAGCCATAGGCTTGTCAACCACGCCAGAGCTCTTCCTAGAGAAAGCGTAGAACTTGGTATCGACGAACGTGCCTCCAGTGAGTGACTCTCGCATCGCAGCTTGGGACACGAGCTTCCGGTCGGTGGTAGGCGCGAGAGAGGTGAGAGAAAGGTGGTCTATCGACGGACGAGAAACACCACCTTTCCCACCATTCTCGCGCTTTACACTCTTCTTCTTGTTTGAAGATTTCTTACGGTATTCAGTGTCGGAAGACATGGTGCTACAACGTGAGAGAAGAGATGAGCTACCGTTGGGGTGAATCTGCAACGGAAGAGGCTGCATATATGTGTTTTCCGGAGCTATGCGTCCACAGCAACGTGTGAGTACACGTGTAGGGTATAGGTGTGGACGCCGACACGATAGATAAGGATCAGGACTGACGGCATGTTTCGTTACGTGACTAAAGCTGAACGAGAAGTCAGCTGTGGACCTCATCATAACGGATATGCTAAGGTTCGCACCCGTGACACCGTGCTTGTGGTCTTAATGAAAGCTAAGCCAGCTCATTCATGTACATTCAGGTTCGCAGAACCCACATCCATGTTATCAGTCGATGTAGCACAGTACGATAGTACATGCACAGACGAAGTTCTGCGTGTTCATATCAATAACAGACATGCGTATCGCGAGAAGACAAGGACTTGCAGCAATACAAAGCTCTTATCCATCCGCCCAACCACCCGGAATCGGCCTCACGAGGCCTATTCTCGCAGCCAGCTGCCTTGCTTGCATCGCCTTCAACCTCTTGGATCGAATAAACACGACTCCCACCGCCACAATAGCTATCATCAGAATGCAAGCGAAGAATTCATAGAAATCGCCTCGCTCCTTCTCGACGATACGTCCACATGATTCCCAGGCCGGAATCTCTCCTTGATGTGTGTCAAGGCTCGGAGTTGCTCCTGGGTGAGAGTGGTCTACGCGAGATGGAGCCGAGGATGCCGGTATACAGTGCACCAGACGCCTGTTACCGAATGGCTGACAGAAGGGTTCACTTCGCTGTGCTCGCAGTGGTCAATACATCGCAGGTTGGTTGGTCCGAGAAAGGCTTACTGCATCCTCAGGACATGGCTCGCAAGTTCCGAAGGGTACACATATGAGTTGCGTGTCGTTGCGCGGTGGAGCAGATTCCTGTTGTCCCGCTGCAGACAATACAAACAGTAGAAGAGGTAGCAAGGACAGCACACTGTGGCGTGCACATCAGTCGAGTCGTTGACCATAGAGCATAAGCGACTCACAGCTGGCGAAGATTCATGCCACAGGGCCACTTCTTCCGTATAATAATGAGATGAATTGATATAAATGCTTAGCTCTTGACTGTCATAATCGAAATCCAAAGCAGAAGAACGGGAGAGCGACTGCACGCTTCGGCAGTGGTCGTCGTCGTTTGTAAGGTTGTTGCCGCATAAGCGCGCGTCGAACGCGGATGCAATCTCCGGGCGCCAGCCTGCTAGTACGACTTGTTTCTGGACTTCCACCATCCGCAGACTGCTGACCACTCAAGTTACCTCGCAAACGTAGTCTCACACTATAGTGTAAGGATTGTGGAATGCACTGATTCGGACTTTACGTGCTCATCGTCGGTTTCCAGGAAGTTTGCAGTCACGACGTCGGAAAGTTAGCCGATGCTAGAAGACTTGTAGACGACCATTTTTGTCAATGTCCTTGTTTATCCATGCACGGTGTTGCTAAAGAGCGGCAAGTAAAGTTATACGAACCAAGCGTCCGGTCTATCGCGGCTTGTCCTTCTTCATGTGATGCTCACAGGCGAGCTTCCTCTTATTGTCTTTTTTCTGGTTAGCGCGTCCTTGCGATGGAGCGCGAGCTGATGTCGAGACATATCAACGCCCTCGACTCTTGAACGCGTTTCATTCTTCTATCTGGGGGTGATTGTCTCCCAATAGGTCGTTTCATTATGACTGAAGGCCTCCTCCATGGTTAAAAGTGCGTTGATTCATGTCAGCACGAACGCAACGTGTCGTTCCGGTGCCTTGTGTTCACTGTCTCGTACCAAGTCCTGTTCTCTCAGTGGCCGGTCTTTTCCCGCCATTTAAGCCGCCACGTTTGTCTTCACTTCTTCAACTCGCTTCGATCCTTGAGCCGCGATGAGCTGTGGACATATCTTCTTGATTTTCAGTGCCTTCTTGAGCGTTGGTCGTACCCTAGCGAATCATCCATCACAGTACAGAAGACATGAGATTTATTCCAGAAGTGATACTCCAGCTTTCTATGTCGATGCGTACCATCCTACACCATTGCACGAGGTAAGTGTTTCAATGTGTCTTCAGCAGGTTCTCACCACGTCCGTTCCAGACTTATGGACTAGGCATCGATCATCCGTTGTCAAAGCGAACAGGTGCTACACTGGCTGATTCCGCTGTGGCTTTCCTTCGTTCAAAAACGGGGATAGATGTAAATGTTACCCATGTTCATGCGTCATATGAGGGCTCTCATTCGGATTACGCCTACGTCACACAATATCACGAAGGTGTGCCTATCGCCAATGCTGTTGCCAATGTCGCTTTCAACAAAGCTGGTCAAGTAATAGCACTTGGCTCTTCTTTCGTGCAGACAAGTGTGTTAATTTCTGGCTGCCTACATTTCATTACTGACATATGCTTCCTTCTAGCTAATGCAGCGTCAACCGTTCCTTCTGTCACTATTGCGGAGGCTATCACAACTGCTGAATCTATGCTGGATGGAACATATGATGAAGCCCATCTCCCTGCTCCTACCTTGTCGTTCCTCGCGAGACCAGATGGTTCCTTGGCACTAGCACACACCTTCTACGTACGCAACGCCACGGCACTGACCTGGTATGAGGCGTTTGTTGATGCTCATACTGGGGAACTACTATCAGTCAACAATTTCGTGGCAGAAGCTGTAGTACGTGGACCCCAATGCCGAGTCCTGCCGCTGCTTAAGTGCTGAACGCCAGTTCCCTAGTACCGCGCTCTGCCTATCACCGAGCAAGTATTGACGCAGGGCTTTGAGGACATCGTTGATCCGCAGGACCCAATCGCGTCTCCAATAGGATGGCACAATGATGGCAGATCAACATACAACACAACTGTGTAAGTTCTCTGTCGCTTTTATTGTCTGATAACGCTAATAACTGTACGCTGCAGCGGCAACAACGGGATGTCCTTCAAAACAATTCAGGCGAATACCACTGTGGAGTCAGGACCGAACCTGACATTTATATTTCCACAGAATCCCGCTCTAGATCCTACCGTTCAGACGAACCTGGATGCTGCCCGGGTCAACGGCTTTTATATAGTCAACGTGGTCCACGACTACTCATACAGATACGGATTCACTGAGACTGCCTTCAATTTCCAATGGGACAACTTCGGTCTTGGAGGGAGTGGCAACGACCGGGTGGAAGTGATTGTACAGTATCAGGGCCTAAACAACGCTCTATTTACCACACTGCCGGACGGAATTAACGGATTCATGTATCTATTCCTCTGGGATTACACCAATCCCGAGAGAGATGGCACCTTGGAAAATGATATCATTGTTCATGAGGTAGGGAACTGTTTCGCAAGTGGCAATTTCTTAAGGCTAAAACCAATTACAGAACACCCACGGAATCACTAATCGTATGACCGGAGGAGGTACTGCGACATGCCTGCAAACGCTCGAGGCTGGAGGACTTGGGGAAGGATGGTCAGACATGATGGCAGAGTTAGCCGGTTCGAGCTCTATTGTTGCGTGCTTATACTGATTACCGCTGTTGCCTACAGGTGGACTGAACAAACCAGTGCCGTAATCACGGACTACGTCATTGGGCCGTATGTCACCAACAGCACTGCGGGTATACGCACTTATCCATACTCAACGAATGCCACTATAAATCCTCTGAAATACTCGTCCGTTGCTACGCTGAATGAAGTTCACAAGATTGGAGAGGTGTGGGCGAACATGCTACACAACGTATACGCTGCCCTTGTCGGAGCGCACGGATTCTCTCAAGAGGCCTTTACAAACCCATCGTGAGCATTCTTATGACACTGATTCCTTGTTCCAGCGCTTATGTGGTGTCACAGCGGGAGTGAAGGCAATATCGTTTTCCTCCACTTGTTCATCGATGCTTTGCCTATTCAACCGTGTAACCCCACGTTCGTTGCTGCTCGTAACGCCTGGATTCAAGCGGACGTCACACGCTACGATGGCGCAAACAAGTGTATACTTTGGGATGCCTTTGCCAGTAGAGGGCTGGGCCTCAATGCCGCGAATTATACGGATGATTTCACTGTTCCTACGGGCTGTTGAGACGCTGCTTAGATGGCTCGCACACTCCTTTCAACCTCTTCGTTCTCTCGACAGTCATCTTCGTTTATTTTTGCAAACATCGTGTACTATACAAGTTTCGATTTCCTCAGCACTCGCAGTGCTGGCCTTATCATACTCGACCTGCAGTCTCCTGCAGTGTAGCAGATATGAACGCGTCTGGACTCTGGAATCGAATGGGCCCATTGCAGTGGACGCGCTGTGTCCCGCGCGCCGCTTCAAGCGCTTAGAGGCTGAGCCAGCTGCAGTGCTCGTGCGGACTTCTATCTCCTCACCAACTACACCTTGAACTAAGACACCAATATGTCTCGCCGTGCAGTCGCTATCGAGGAGGAGTTCGACGACGACACTGAGCTTCCGTTGCCCAACAAGTCTCTTCCCAACACTGGGACGAAGGGCGCGATATTAGAAGCTCTTTCTGACGGCGACGATGACGACGAGGGAGACGACGAACCTGGCCCTGCATCGGGGCCTGCTACGCCGTCGAATGCGCAGTTCAAGGAGAGGAACATGTCGCCTGGCCTGGCACCGAATGAAGTGAAGGATATAACACCATATAAGAAGTACGTGCATTGTCGTTTCGACAGATAGCTATACCTCATGCTCCCCAGGTGGATCTGTGTCTACCCTATCTACATAGATGCAAAGCGAGCGTATTGCACGGGTGAACGTCGCATCTCACGAGACAAAGCGGTGTGGTGGCCCTTGAGCAGAGACATCGCAGAAGCCGCGAGTCGCTTGGGTCTTGGCACCTTGCACGAGGGCCAGAAGTCGCATCCAAGGGACTGGGAGAATCCTGGGAGAGTGCGCGTTCAATGGAAGAAGGATGGAAGGCTAGTTAATTCCCGAATCAAGACAAGTGCGTGAAAATTTATAGACAGACTGCCCGTACTGAACTTGTGCCCACGCGATAGAAAAACAGCTACTGGAACTGATCTCTCTGCAAATCCAAGCACTCAAGCCTGAAAATGTACCAAAGCCCCCGTACTCCTTGGCGTCCCCAAACGCACCCACAGAACCTGCAGCAGCTCCGACGCCTGCAAAGGGCAAGCAGCCTGCATCGAAGACCGCAGGAAAGACGTCTACTACAATCTCTCCTGCTGCTGCCCCCACACGACCATCAGGACGTCCTTTACCGGTTCCCCCTCTGCCACACCCGCCGCTGGCAAATCGTGTATCACCGTACTCCCCTGCACTGGTGTCTGGAGTTCTGGTAGAGACGGTAAAGGCTGGCATGAGCGCACCGGATCCTGGCCTTGGCGCACTTGGAGGAGGGAAGGGTAAACGAAAGGTGATACGGGTACGCGGATAGAGTGATTATACCTAACATTGTCGACGATGTACACTACACAGTGAATGCAGGTATTTGTCTGGCCTTGGTTACCCTTTACATATGTTATCCAAAATAACAGCCCATAATTCTCTGATCAGATAATTCTCCGTCCACAGATGGAGAAGCAGGTGAGGGTACGTCTCAAGCAAGATAAACAATCGCTAGATCACTTCTCGGTTTACAGCTGATTTGACACCACGGCCTGATTAGTTGCTACTTGCTCATACCATCGCTTGTAAGCGCATAACTCACCAGCCTCAATCCCGATTTCGAGGTAGGATAGTTCCTGTGTGTTGCGCAAACACACGCACAGCGGCATTAGGTACCGCCATGACATCCGCAAATCCCTTCGTAAACGGACGTGACTGCCCTGCGTCAGCTTTGATGCGACACAACTCTGCATGGGCGACCTCCCATGCAAACTTGAGGCTCTTCTTGTAAGCACAAGACGCCTTAATCCTCTCCAGGCAACCTAGCGCTGCCAAGGCATGGACGCCAGAGGGTACCTCGGCATACGCTTTGCGGAGTTCCTCTACGAGAGCCTTTGTGGACTCCTTGGATTGTTGGCGTCCCTTCCTACCCTTATCCCCTTCCTTATTATCGGAGCGCGTCTTGTTCAAGGCCAGCCACTTGGAGTAGCATTCGTCGACCAGCTGACTGACAGCGATCACCTCCGTCCTTAACGCTGGCCCGAGGGCTGTCGCCGCCTCGAAAGGTCGCTGAAGATCTTTGTCTCTAGCGGAAGAGGTCTGCAGGGGCTTGATTCGTGCGTCGTACTTCGCTAATATCTCCGTATTTATCTTCTCTCCCGCGCTAATCAGATCGTCCAGAATGAAGGGGTCTGGGACTTTACGCCTAACACGGACGCGGTTGCCCTGAGTATTCACGCTGCCGCCTAGGCAGGGAGGGCGTTCGCCACCGTGTCTCTGTTTGTCCTTGCGGAAGACCTCCTCTCGCACTCGTAGCCCTGTCTTTCTTGAGTCTAAGACAATGTTGAACCTGGACACCAAACAACGGTCAGCGAGATGCTGCCAGGCTTCGAACAACTGCTGAGCGTACTCACATGCAACCTATGCGGATGCTGATTGGGTTGTCGTACCCTAACTCATAGATGCTGTTCTCGTGAAACATGGAATATAGTCCTACACGCGACTCTCCCAGGCCTTGGAGAAGATGTCGCTGTAACGTCCTTGCTACAAGTACGGTAGAGGGCGAAGACTCAACTGCGTCGATTACGTCCTGCACGGTCAGAATCGTGTCTGCTGGTTGGAAACACTCTTCGATCAGGTTAGGAGGTTCCGGCGTCAGCGCAGGCCCATGGAACGCGGTCACAATTTCCTCGTCGAAAATGCAGACAGCGGTATCTGTGAGAAGAGTTCAGTCTCATATAGATCAGATAGGCGTAAGGAGCATACCGCCATCAACATCTGCAGGACATGGAATCTATCAGCAGAGCGCACGTGCAGCTACGGAAAAGAACTGACCTCCGCCCGCGAGGAGACTTGCCAACGTCCTTTCGCCCTTACACGGGAGGACAATGACATCTACGTAGTCTGCTAACTCCGGACAGTCGACAGCGTGGACCTGACAAATTGCATCAGACATTCCCTATCCACTAGTGTTGCTATTGGTAATCGGTCACACCTTCTGGATGTCTGACGGCAAACGTGCAGGATTTCGATATATCTAGGGAAATATATAGGCGCGCGAAGCAGCTATATGGTCTGAAACCCACCAGTACGTCCCCAGTTAACGTATTGGGATTGAGGTGTTTCAATGGATCTTTCAAGTACTGAGATGACTTGAAATGAATCTCGCCGGGAGCCAATACACCAAAGGGGTCTGCACCAATGTCATCAGTTCTCATAAGCGCAGTGCACTGTAGGAAAACGTCCTTACCAGGCACGATGAAAGCCTCGGCAGAGCAAGGCACGGTAATATGGAAGTCTTGGATGGCACTCTGCAAGACGTTCTTAATTACCTGTTTAACATTCTCGCAGAGTCGCAGGTCCGTCGTCGGGGAGAAACCCGCTTGAAGTTGTTCAAGCACGCTCTCTGCAACCGTGTCCGGGCTGCCGACGTCGCCACCGCCGAGCGATGTGGAAGTCCTGCCGTCATCATCGCTCAGATCCCGCTCTGCAAAGCTATCGTCCGCTTCCCGTCCTAAGAGGCCCAATGCTCGCTGAAGGCCCGTGCTGACACGCTGCAGCCGCTGCGCAGTGACGGCGGAGGCGCGATTGACTGCGTACCAGAGTAGTTCCATCGCGCCTTCGCCCTCCCACTGACACAGAGCGTCGATCTCCGCTCTCAGACCCTCATCCATGAGCTTGACGAGTATCTCCTTCGGGATGCCATTATGAGCCAGGTTCAAGACTGCGAGTCTGTTCAGCCTAGAAGGGAGGATGAGACGGGCAGGCGCCAAGAGGTCAAAGATTAATTGAGCGCGGTGCACAGACTCCAGATTGGCGGGGGTCCACTTGTCGCCTTCGACATGATGTATCTTGAGCTGCGAAGGGCGGACCCAGATCCGCGGAGGTGCGGTTGGCAGTTGGTCTTCGGGGTGCAGCAACCAGACTCCCTTTGAGCCTAAGAAACGCCCCTGGACGGCGGTAGGCCTGCAACTGTAGCTCATTCGCTGGCCGATGGCCATAAGGGCGGCGCCGTTCATGAATCCACATCCATCAGTGAAGATCGTATGTGCAGGGGCTTTCTTTCCCGACTTCTGGTTATAACCGTCAGCATCTGACAGAGAGGTAAGTCCTCAATGCGCAAGCAACAACCGGCGCGAACGTACATTTGTCCGGAATAATGGCGATGTTTTCCGGCAAGAACTGAAGCACAGGAACTGATGTGGATAGGCCGAGATCAAAGCGAGATGTGTATTTGCTCACTTCCTGTACGCTTCCGTGAGTGTCTCAACCAAAGGAAATTACTTCATTCGCTTACCTGCCCCTTATTCAGCTCCAGTGGGTTGTGCCATTTCACCAATTCCTGTAGTGATAGTCTCTGGTGGTCGCCCTCTTCGGGTCTCATCCTCCTCTGGAAGTCATCGTTAACCTCGCACATATACACTTTCCCCTCTTTAACCGCGAACGGAACGAAGACACGGCCACACAGCACAAACCGCTGCTGCAACCAAGTCTTGAGCTCCTTCATCTTGGAGTTCATCTTCGAATCCGCATCATACTTGAAGATGAGCAGACGGCGAGAACCCTGGAAGCGAGCGAATCGGTACGACCGGCCCATGCGCATCGCGTCCATCTTGAGGGTCCACCGGTCACGCGACGTCTCCACAAGCCGGAAGATCTGCTGGATGCGCCCGCCATACCAGTTCTTCTCACCTTGCCAGGTGCCGTCTTCGTATAGCCCGAGGCCGCGGTCTTCGTGCTCCTCTATTGCTTTCTGCTCTCTATCGAGTTCCATCCTGTAATCAAATAGCTACATAAACGTTCCGGATGAGCAGCACCTGGATAAAAGGCGTACCATAGCCTGTAATCTGCCTCACTTCCTCTGGCAACATTGCCCCTTATTCTCATGAGCTCGCGATACACGAGCGGCGCGCTTTGCTGATTATTCGCCTCCTTCAGGCGTTCCAGAAAGACGTCTGTAACCTCTTCCCAAGTCCACCACCCATTGCACACACCTCGCGCAATCTCGTACTGTGCACCCCAACTGACACGTAACCTGTCCATCTTCGCCTGGACGCTCCGCTCATGTGCGATGCAGACGATGCCATCCGGGTCAGGTGAAAGGTCGAAGCTAGGGACCACAGGAGGAGCGCGAGGCTCGTCACTACATATTTTAATCAATCTTAACACAGAAACAGACGGTTACTATAGGATACGTACACGTCGTTCATGGACTTCGATCGGGAAATCGGGCTCGGGGGCGAATCGAAGGACGTGGACACATTGGGCATTGTTTCCGCCCTATCCAGAGGCTTCTTGCCCGCCTTATGACCTTCTAAGAAGTTCGGTGATGTAGGTGTTACGGGTGTTTGGGCTGTCGATGCATAACTGCTAGAGTATTCGTTATATGAAGGTACTTATTGCGTCAAACGCGGGTGCTGCTCACCACTGAGAGCTGGATGGCTCAGGTTGGGACCACGGCGCAGATTGCGAAGACGAGGTCCGATCTGTTTGCGTCCGAGTCGGACTTGTCCCTGGAGAACCCTCCGTAGAGTACGAAAGGGGAAAAGAGTAGTCCTCGTCCTCGTCGTAGTCTGAGTCGAACAGATATTCTAAAATGAAAGTACGGTAGGATGGTCAAGTTGCATGTTAGTACCGTTCCGAAATTAGATAGACTCTACCTTCTGTAACAAACGTTAATATGATAGCGTCTCAGAGTAAGAAAGATGCGTACCTTCTTCGTGATCAGATGCTGTGGTCTTACTCCCCGGACTGTATGTCGGACTGGAACCGCTATCCTGAAGGTAAACTCAGAGAAGAGAATGCACCTCTAGGCACACTATGTCGAACCTGAGACTGAACATTCATAGTTCCAAGCTTGGGAAGCGGTCTCCTCATATCAGCCTATGACGCAGAGCTAATCAGTATTGCAGCTCAACAAACTAGACCCGCTGATCGGTACCAGAATCGATTCCCTCATGTCGAGCTTGGGGTATAGTCGCACAGATGGGATCGAGGTTGTAGTGGCTGTGCTATTGCTTCGTGACTCTCTAGGTGTCTCTGGTACGCGTTGATTGTCGTTATCTTCACGAAGATCAGGGCGGCGTTGAGCATGGAATTGTTTTTAATGTTCCCAAGAAGCTCACCAGATGGGCCCGTAAAGGTCCTGCAAGGTTCAGAAGAGGCTACCGGAGGAGGCTTGACAGGAGTGGGTATGTCTTGAGAATCGGAAATACCTCCACACGGAAGTGCATTTCGCGTCATTTCCATGAATTTGTGCTCGTATAATGATAATCAAACTCACGAAGGACTTCCTCGAAAGCACGATCGAGCGCAGCGTCGCCCCAATATTCGTCTTCAGAGTCGCTATCTGGGATTGTAGCTGTGGATGTCATCCTGGAAAAGCACGCCTTTATAAAGCTTGCAGCAAGGAAGAGACGGTAGATCAACAAAGAGGGAAATTGTCCAAAATCGAAACGTTCTTCGCGAGTGTAGGCCACGGGCCGATCGATGCTGCAGAGTCTTCTATCGCATAGCTCTGCGATGGCAGGATTCAACCAGATGTAGAAAAACGCAAAACGCCTTCGTGAGGGCCTCCAGTTACAGCAACCCGCAGTTCAACGAGAGCTATATATTGTTGGGCGCAATGATGTGCGGAACTTAGGTGGCTGATGGACTCGCGATGGACAGCGACAGACAGCTCGTGAGATGGATGTGGCTGAATATTGCAGTCTCTGCAGAAATGCCATGGCACAACGCAGCGACTCGCACGAACTGGAATTTCTTTGGATTTTAGCTGCGATTTGTTGGATCGAGCTTTGCTGAACGCAGCGGCAGCGAAAGAGTCAGTCGGGCAAGCCAGGAGTGATCGTCGTTCCAATTGACCCGCGGTGGCCGAGGAAACAGCGAACACCACTTTCTCACGCCTCCTGTACTCTTCGTGGATGTTCTCTATTGCGGTCTACAGTGCATGCGCCTCTCAGTGCGTGATTTAGGGAATATAGGAGAAATTCAGGCTCCTGTATATATTAAAGGTGCGGAAACTCATGCTCTTCATTTTCTCCAGGCCACTGAGAAGCAGTAGCAGCAGCGTTGTGCACCCTGTAAATAGTGAAGTGTGGCGTACAGCGGCACGACAGGCCTTGAGACTCTCAACAGGAATGTGAATGCTCATACACGCTTCGTTCCTACTCGATGACGAAGATCTGAGACAATTCAAGCAGTTCATCTCCCGTGTCCACTGCGCTAGAGGACTCGGAGTGTTCTCGAACACCTTCGCGGAACTGACATCTCCTCCCAATCATCCAGATTCCCATCCAGCTCTGATGCGCACCCTTGTCTGGTACGGCAGTTCTTACGCCCAGTGTGAACCTGTGCAGCGTTTCCCTTGTTCTCGATTCGACCATTGCCCTCCTCGCGGAAGTGATCCTGATCGGCTACGGGTCAGCCTCTTAGCGGAGGCATATAAGAACAGTGGAACAACAGGCCCGGATCCATCATAAGAGAACCTAATTCTTGATTGCGTATTGCCACCACCTTCTTGTGTACTGTATCGATAAGTGCTCTGCGAGACATGTCGGACATTGTCATCGGCGAGGTGAGCTGTCCCCTGGTCTGGCGCACAACGGATGAGCAGAGCTGACCTATTGCACAGATCACTCCGGAAGTAGTCACGTTCTCCAAGTAAGTAGCCTTGCTTCCTGGGTTTGGCATTTACATTGACGAGTCATGCAGGCCGTTCAGCAGGATCTTTGGCTTGTTCCCCATGGGCGGACGTTCGACCGCCATCAAACTCTCAACCGGCGGCGTGTGGGTCCTCGCCTCCACACCTCTGAGCAAAGAGACGAAGGAGCGCGTCGACGCCCTGGGGCCTGTGCAGTAAGTGCCTATTTCGAACAATTTCGCGAGCTACCGTTTAGCACTCACACGACCGACCACCCCAGCTACATCCTCGCAGCGTCGGCGGACCACCACTTTTTCCTCTGTAAGTGAAATACCCTCGAGATTTGCGATGCGGCTCCGCGCATCTGGATTCCCTGTGCTGATATGTGCATCTCACCTCGCTTCGTCAAGCTGAGTGGAAGAAAGCTTACCCCACCGCGAAGGTGATTGGCGTGCAGGGCTTGGCGCAGAAGAAGAAGAGCGAGAACTGGAAGTTTGACGGCGGTAAGCGTCCGCCGAGGTCTTTAGTGTCTCTTCCATCTAATTTGTTGTGATGGTGCAGCGTACGGGGTCGACGCAGCCGAGACGATATATGGCTTCGAAGCAGACGTGCGTGCACTTCGATCCTCTTCTAGTTTGCAGTAGCAAGCTAATTCCCTTCAACTGTAGATCCTAGCCTGGTTAGCAACTCCCATTCCTGCAGATCACGATCGTTCGGCTGACCGCCCCGTCCCGTCCGCTGACCCGCACTGCAGCTACTTCTCAGGTTTTAGCAAGAAAGATGTCGCCTGGTTGCACGTCCCGTCGCGTACGCTAATCGTCGCTGACCTCATCTTCAACCTCCCCGCGGTAGAGCAGTATTCTAAGACATCTGCGAGCCCGTCTGTGAGGCCGCCGATCTCGTGGCTGCTGCCCAAGTTCGAGCCCTATGCGACGAGCTTCCAGAAGTTCCTCTGGAACCAGGGTAAGGACAAAGAGTACGTGTCTGAGATGCTGCGTTCTGGGCCCCCGCGGATTGCTGAACGTTATGACTTGTGAAACTAGAGCCATGCGTCGAGACGCGAAGAAAGTATCGGAATGGGAGTTCGATCGCATCATTCCGTGCCATGGGGTGGGTGCTCAGAACATCCATAGCTTTGGACATTGCTTAGACACTTTCTATTCGAATGCAGGATGTCATCGAGACCGACGCGAAGAAAGCATGGACCACCGCCTTTGCGCGCTATCTGCATTGAACGAGCTGAGATGCCCAGCTGCCCGCCGACGATCTGTAACTATAGCATGTACTTCATAGCTTCATTGGGTAGGGTAGATATTAGCTTATCACCAGATAATGATCATATGTTATTGTATCCAGCCTATTGTGTACAATGCAGACGATCCGAGTAGACAAGTAGTTGAGAACAACCCCCGTCTAGCTTCCCCACGGGGCTTGCAGTGAGGCGATGGCAGAAGCCCTCGCTAAATAGCACAACCTTATTCATAGATACCAGTTGAATGCCTCCCGCCACGCCTCCTTCGCGTTCGATTCGATAACATTCTACGTCACATATGATTCAATACCCTGCAGTTTGAACGCATCGATAACGTCGGCAGGCAGACAGACACTCACCCCATGACATGGTATGAACTTCTCAAAGTCCCAGCTTGCCACTTTCCGCACTTCACGCTGCATGGCACTAAAGAGGGAGATCACCCGGTTAGCATGCGTTATATAGAAAAGACCCGACGATCGCCCGAGAAGAGAATGTGTATGAGGGATAAGCGCACGCACGCTTTGTCTGTCACTTTGGACCAGAGGAAGGCCTTGTGGAACCATGCGAAGGGGGACAGGTGGCTGGCAAAGGGAAAGTATGGCGCGGGGAGCTTTGCGAAGGCGTACTGGGCACCGTATGTGTTTGATTAGTATGGCGGTACGGAGATGAACAGGACATCGTGTTACCTGCTCGGTTCCAGGCAAGTTGAAGATTAGGTCTGCAGCGATGACTGTCTTCGATGCGCGGTGGTAGTAGGCCACGTCTTTGTTCTTGTATCCAGAGAAATAGCTATCGCAGCGGCATTTGTTTTCCGTTTCCGAATGCAACGTGCAGTACGGCTCACCAATAATCGATCTATGTCATTCGCGAGTAAGTGAATCAATCCAGTTAGATATGCTCGAGAGGTCGTACCTCCTTCTCAAAACCGAACACCTGGTCAGGTTTACTCGAGCTGAACACTTTCATGCGGATGATGGCTCCAGTCACACAACTTCAACAAGGGCATTCACGACAGGACTCACCCTTATCCAACTTAAACCCCTCCGGCTCCTTCTTTGGGCCTAACTCCTCCGGGCCGATGACGCTCGCAGACGGATACGCGGCCTTGTAGTCCTTGAGAAACATGTGATGGAAGGCATTGCCCGCTACGATGTACCTGCACACGACATGCTAGTAGTGAGTATACCCATACTTGGTGTAATGACGGCAATACAGGAAGATAGAACGCGAGGACGGTGGGACGCACTTGACTTCCCCGAGCTCCGACAGCTTCTTCCTCGTCTCGTTGTCGAGCGGCGTGGACGCAAGGATCCATACTTGGCCATGCGGCAGCTTGATTGCGGTCGACCGTCCGCCAACAGGGAGGCGGCTGAACAGGTTAAATGGGCTGCAGGCACGATAGGTCCCATTCAGACAAGAAGATAATAGCGAGCTGAAGTATGCCTGCGCACCGCGAGAACGTCCACACATCGTTCGACACCTCGCGAATGACCGTCTCCGACTTTTCTTCTGCCATCGTGTCGCGCTTGGCCTCAGACTTCAATCAAAGTTTGCGATTTAGACTGTTGGGCTTCCGTGCCAACGAGAATCGCACAGTGAGGAACAGAAGGTGAGGAGTACAGCAGAACGTGCGTGTGCTGCGTATATGTTCGAGCGTGAATGGAAGGGCAGGCATCGTGCGTGCTGGGCATGCTCATATTGACACTGAGGGGAATGCTAGACTGTGGCAGATCGGGCTGATGGCTTGGCCCATTGGCTGGAACAACATCACGGGTTTGCCGCAGCACCGAATGAGCGCGTCCTCCGCTCGTGAGGTTCCGGCTTTCTAGCGCGGAGGTCGATGTTAAAGAAAACATCATAACATGGTGGAACTCCACCTCCAAGAATGTTTTTGTAGGCTCGTCGTCATTTGCAGGCGAGATGATAGTGGGCAGCTTGGCACAGCGATTCGTCAAGAATATTGAACACCCGGGACCCCGGATACCCTGCGAGGATTGTTCCATCCCGAAAGTACATTCCTCGGGAGAGCTTATACTTTTTGTACGAAAGACGGAATATTAGTATAAACGATACTGTACATCCATAGGTCACAATAGGGGAGAAGCAATACGAGATACGACTACATTTGCAAAGACAGGCCAATCAGTAATGCCTTGTCGCACTTGGGACATCGCAGTGTCTTCGTCAACGCAAGCATGATACAGCTATTTAAATCGCTTGTAAGAATAAGTGGTGATATTAGCGTACAGGATCGCATACCTGTTACAGAATAGATGACCGCAGGTGGTGAGTGTCGGGTCGCGTGGTTCTTGAGCGCATACTTGACATCTTGCGAAGAGCTCATTTACGCCACAATCCACACCAAAATGTGAGGTAGGTTTTGCGGTTCCGGTAGAAATAGCAGGCGGTGATATAGGTGTATTCAGTGTTCCCTTCGAGCATGCAGTATCTAAACAGCAATTGTGAGGATGATGTACATCTTAACGAGAAGAGACACCGACCGACGTCTGAAGTAGACTCAGAATCGTCATCTCCCGCATCAATACTTTGGAATTCGGAAGAAGTACTACACGATATGATCCACTCCGGCGGATGACTGAGGAGTTCTGGGAATACGGAAAGCGCTGACACAGGTGACATAGCGGGAAGATCGCCGGTGGTGTGAGGCCGGGCGAGGTGAGTGAAGGAAGAGGCCTCAAGCCTCGGGGGACTCGAAGATGGTCGAGCTTCCGCAGGAGATGCATTGTTGTTAGAGACATAGGAAGGGCCCGATCCTGGCACAACGGCGTTGCAGCTAGGATGGAGCCCTTCTGACAGTTCCTCCGAAATTGACAGCGGGGAGGGTAGCGGCGGTGATGCGGGGCCGACAATTGGGTTCAGACGGTGTGTTGCGAGCACATGCTGAAACAGCAACGGTCATTTGGATGGGTCAGATTGCAAATATTTGAGGGCCCTCACCGCATCGTAGGCGTCCTCGTCCTCGAAGCCAATATCACACGCTCCACACGTCGGGTGGTAGTTCCTGTAATGCTCTTGCAGAGCGTCGTCGCTACTGTAGAACTTGTCGCATTTGTTGCATTTGTGCTGTGTTAGGGTTACAGTGGCTGAATCCTACGGCGCGTCATTAATGTTCAGATTCCCTCTCCTGGACACTTACCATGTCTGTACTTGGCGTCATTGCTAGATATCTTACAGGGTAAGGTGGAAGCCCAGGATGCTCTGTTTTGACGTGCTAGAAAACTTATCAGTGGAGCTTCACACTCAAAGCACAGCAATCAAGACTGCGTACCAGTAACATGCGTATTACATCCTGGAACGCTTGCCAGCAATGACAACATCGAGGATGAGATGACACCCTCATGTAATGCTTCTGCAGCTCATCTTCGGAGCTGAACGCTTTCTTACAGGGCGCACATGACCACAGCGGATATCCTCGAGTATGTTCGCTCCCAATTTGCTTCAAAAATGATCACCAATTCAATGTCTTCAAATGAATTTTGAGACAAATCGCATGACATACTAGTTGCAAATCGTTCCGCAGGGCGATATCCGGGCTCGGGTTATGGACATCGACTGAACGAGGCAAGTAACCGTGACCCGTTCGTCTCGTGTGGCGTTTGAGCCTGCCAGCGGATTTCAGCGTTATTGAGCACGTTGGGCATTTGACTTTGGAGGTGGTGCGGGTCGACGGCATGACTCCTCACAGCGGTTGCGATGAAGTTGAAGGTAATATACATGCGGCCGCTGCGGATGGAGACATAGGTAAGCCTACACCTCCTTCCCACGGGACCAGGGCGTGCTGCCTCGAGGTGATTAATGGAAGCACGTCTTGGTTGGATATGCAAACCTAAAGACAGTGAAAATCCGATTATAGACCTGCTGTATTGAATAAGGTTCGGTGCGGTGCCGCGCCACACCACGATGTGAAAGGTTCTCGGACGTCGAAGTGCTCATGGCCAAATTTTTTCATCACGTTGTGGAGTTTTCTAGGATGAGGACTGGGAGGCCGCAGAGGATGGGGACAGTAAAAGGGAAAGTCGCTGGCAGGACTCGAACTCGACGCGGTTCGGTTCGAGGACGCGTGCTCGAGACCCCGATCACCCGATCAACCAAAGATAAGATAGACGCTTGTCTCGAAAATCACGGTCCTGTGCCAACAGATGGTTTCGCAGTCGCCCACGAGCGTGATGTCACCGCCAGGCTCCCTACGCGCAAGCCGCTGCACGATGTCTGCACCAAAAACACGTCTTGCATCCTAACCACCACCATCTACAATTCTGATACGAATTTTGTTGAAATTTCGAACGACAATGACTTCAGAGCAAACCGTCATCCGCGAGGTGAGAATGCTTCGAGGGCCGCTTCGAGATGTTTTGCCCTGACTGGCGACTTGTAGGTTACAAAAGACGTTTGGACGTTCTCCTGGTATGGTATCCTATCTTAGAGAATTGTGCATTGTATTCATCATCCCGTAGTCCGTTCGCACGGTTCGGCGTATTCCCAGTCGGAGGTCGCTCTACAGCGGTGAAGCTTAGGAACGGAGACGTCTGGGTATTAGCCAGTACACCGCTTAACGATGTCACCAAAAGCAAGCTGAACGAGATCGGCCCTGTAAAGTACGTGCTTACTTTCGCGCTTTTGTATGCATGTCGTTCATGATCGTCGTTTGTCGTAGGTGGATCGTCGGCGCAGATGCGGTGCATCACCTTTTCCTCGGTACGTCAGCATGTTCCTCTACATGTAGCACGTGGTTATATTTGAGCAGGTGAGTTCAAGAAGGAGTACCCTAGCGCGAAGTTATTGGCTGTCGAAGAGGCAATTCAGAAGAAGAAAGGGGAGGGCCTTGTTTTCGACGGAGGTAGGTCATCCTTTTCTCTGCGAAATTATCTCTCCTTAGAATATCATGTAGCCTGGGGTGCGGACCCTGTTGGAACAAAATATGGGTTCGAAGATGACGTGCGTTTACAGTCATTCACAGTACACCCCGTACTGACATCCATGTAGATTCAACACTGGTGAGGACGCGCCATCTACTTTTCGCGATATGTCACTCATAGCGAATCCCTCGTCTTTTTGATACTGGTTGGTAGTTACTTCTCTGGTCACCAAAACAAGGATGTCGCCTTCTTCCATCCTGCCTCCAAGAGCCTGATTGAAGCAGATCTGTTGTTCAACTTACCGCCGACTGAACAGGTGTGTGAATGCTCCGTGACGTGCATAGGTATGCAATTCATTCTGCACCTGTAGTATTCAAAGGCTAGGTGGTCAGGAAATCTACCGTTCCTCAGCAACCACCTTAACCCGTTTGGTATGATCCACAAGCGCTTCGTGTGGGCAACAGGCGTTGACAAGGAGTGAGTCGCGTCACAATTACAACAGATTCATGCGAAGATGCTGACATTGATCGTCTGTCTCAGTGCAATGAGACGCGACGCGAGGACTGTCGCAGGCTGGGATTTCAATAGAATAATCCCCTGCCACGGTGTAAGCCTCTCATATTCCCATATTTATCACGAGACGTGGAATTCAGGACTAATATCGGTTGCAGGATGTCATTGAGGAGAGAGGCAAGGAAGCGTGGAATGAAGCTTTCAAATTCTTCCTCGACTGATTAACCCCATCGAGTTCCGTGCGTCCCCTGTATTTTTCTAGATACGGACTTCAGACAATGGACAATGAAGCATCTCGGGCCTTTATGATCTCCAATGTCATACAATTATTGTTTCTACCCAATTATGGGTGGGCATAAGTTCGCCATCTACGCATCAGTGATGCATCGTGCGCCTGCCTCGAGTTGGTCAACTGACCTGATATTTCGAGCTGACGGTTCCCGGGAGCGTGGCACTCGAGCTGGGGGTGTACAAGGTTCTGTCTCCGCGTGCGACGCGCCGTGCATG
>JANHOG010000112.1:0-26694 GCA_027627325.1 Phlebia brevispora
GCTCGATGTGTAGTTCGCAAGTTTATTTTGCGAAAAGGCTGCCACAGCGACGAGGTTCGAGGAAGCGGTAGGTCGCGTGTAGGGGTGCGTCGGGGAGTAAGAGCCGTTATGGAGATGGTCGTGTCCTCCGTTGAACGTAGTCGATACGCCATCATATGTGTCGTGCTGTGCTGCTGGAAGATTGGGTATTGGCTGGCTTGGAGGAGGCCCTGGAGGAGGTACATGCGCCGCAGTCGAACGCCTCTTGGCCAGGAAGGAGGATGAGGTAGGGACCGACGTTTGGCTGGTGCCGTTCTGCCAGTCTCGCGCCTTGTGGATGGACAGGGGCCGTGTCTCCCAGCTCATCTCCATGGTAGGGTGCAAAATACAGGGTTAGAGGAGTAATCTACGCTGGAGAGGGTCGGAGGACGAGGGGAGGGCTGGTTTGGGATATGACCCCTTGTTCAAGGAGAGAGGTCCGTTGCTCAGGGCTTCAGATGGCGATAGACTACGGTTAGGGCTGAAAGAGGGGGATATTGACGAGGAATTAGCGGTATTTGTGGGATATTGGGCAGACGGGAAAGAGGAGAAAAGGGGAGAGGACGAGCACAGATGGTCGTCGGTTGAGGAGGGCTGGGTCACTGGCTGCCAGATTGGGCAGGGGTGATTGATCAACTTGCGGCGTCGTAGAGCGACCTTTTGGGATGGAATATCAGAAGTAATCATCCTCAAAACATACAAACGTACCCCATCCGACGCTAGAATCAAGTTGGAATCTACCAGGAAAATCCTCCACAGTGGTACTTTCTCAAAGACGTGGCGGAGACTGGGTCGCGCATGGTCCCGAGTCTACCATCGACCGCACAAGCGGTTCACCCTACGCTTAGATCCCCCTCAGACTGTCTCTGCACCTCGGCTGTCCGCCTCATCTACTTCCCGCAGTCCAAGATAACCTACCCTCCTGACTACTGCATCGATGGCCTTCTCCCTCACACGTTCGAATCGGTGAAAACCACCGTGTCATATCGTTTAACCAGCTCTATCCACCCTCCTCTGCCCACGCGGTTTCCAAGCCCGGCCGTAGCGGGTAAAAAACATCCACGGTAACGCATCAATCATCTGTGATGCATGCGCAATCGTCCACGGCAAACACACTATATAGCAAACGAGCGGACTGGTCGCATCCTGACCAAATGACGTCTGAGTACAGTAGAGATCCATTGTATCAGGAAAGGTCGTAGGTCCGGGCAAAAATTGTGGAAAGCAAAGTTAGTTCGAGAACAATGGAACCCACTACTAGAATAAAATATGCCAATCAAAGATTACGAAGGAACAGCGCGTACACAACTGAAACATTCGGCCAACGATATTGAAGGGGGTATAAGGGTACCATATCCTACGCGTCCATTTACTCGCGATGGAACTCAGGTTGAGAGCCCTGAGCAGCAAGCCGGCTCTCAAGGTTCCTGGTCGACAATGTCACTAACGAAGAAACTATTCCAGATCGTGGTATGACTTACCTGAGCGACTCTTCCTTAGCCAGCAGCTCTTGCCTCTTCTCATTGATCTCACGCTGAACGCGAAGCTCAATTTCACGTAGCTGATGCGTGTCAGTTAGCAACTCCACCAAGCTAGAAGAACTCTCACCTTCTCTTCCTCCTTGCGAAGCTGTTCCTCTTTAAGACGGACGCTTTGGGTGGCCAGGTCCTCAGGAAGAATCGAAGAATCCCTATATCACAGATGACCCTCAGTTCCAGAACAGCGCGAGTCAAGAAAAACCCTCACTGCGTATCTGCGTGCACGGTCCTCGACAGTTTCTCCGTACGGTAAGTTTCATAGAGAACATCGTGTGTCAGCGCCTTCAAGTCCGAAAGATGTGTACTATCGAAAGTGAGCCGCCAGTGGTTAATTTACCCGACATAGCACGAACTCTGAGGGTGCATACCCAAGTAAGGCACCCCTTAATCGGCTGAAATCCGAGTGCTTAGGGTTATCGACCTCGACGATACCCCAGGGGTACACCCTGGCCCGCACTGTTTGTCCATTGACTTCAATCTCCTCTTCGGAGCCAACGATGGCGAAAGGCATCATGGCCTGTACACCTGTCGTTAAGCATAATCCATGGAATAGATACGACAGTTTACTTACACGGAGCTCGCTGTTATCCTGAATGGTGTCTTCGTCATCTTCTTCGACGTCGTAGGGGAAATTGTATACTGGGATATCGTAATATTCGATATCCTCCATAATCTAAAATAAATGTGGGTCCGGATCTATACTCAGATGCTCGAGCACTACTTACCCTCTTCTTGAAGCCGCGCAGCTCGCTCGGAGTCAAAGAGTCCGCCTTGCCGATCACCGGAATGACATTGACGCGAGGGGAGAGACGGCGCATGAGTTCAATGTCCATCTCTCTCAAACTAAGGAGGAAATTGAATATCATCAGCTGAACGAAGAGTTTTGCAAGACCTACGCATGGCCGGTGGGAGGAATGAAGTAGAGGAGAGCGTGTACACGATTATCGCGGAAACGAGGGTTACGCTTAATACGGGACTCTTCAGCAAGAATGTCGTCGTATTGCCGCTCAAGGTAGCCAACTATCTCTTGGAAGCTGCAGTTACGCCGTTAACAACAAGCGCTTTCCTGACCATATTCGAGCACGTACGCGAACTCATTGTCAATGTTGTCGCCGAAGCCGGGGGTATCGACTATAGTCAAGGCAATACGGATGCCGTCTTCTTCCAACTCTGCACCGCGGTTTCAGACTCTGGCGGTATAGCAGTTTCACTGCTACTCACCGACGTTGGCAGGCTTGATCTTGATGCCCTCCTCAAGATGTGCTGTCTCGGGGTTGTCGCACACTTTGTGCTGCAAAACCTCCGACTCGCACAGAGTGTTCACAAAGGTAGTTCGACCAGTACCAGAGGCACCTGCATTCGTTTGAACACGCATCTCGACGTGTCAACCAGGGTGTAATTAGATGCGGCGCAACGACGTACCGACTACCATAACAGTGAACTGAACACCCTTCTTGACTTTGTTTCCCCTGCGTCTGCCGGCGAAAGACATGTTGAGATTAGAGAATAGTAACGAGTGGAATTGCGACTGGGTTGTTGGGAGAAGTCGACCAACGCCTAGCAACTTCAATTGAGACTCCGCGCTCGCGAAAAGGGAATCTCATCAAAGATTTAGCGCCTTCTCTACGCCTGGTTCATCTTTAGTAGAATGCTACCCTAGTACAAATCATCAAGCTGTAAAGCTACAACGACGTCTGATACACCCCTCTAGGCCAAATGGGTGCTTTCTAGGTGATTACGCCTTTCGGAAAATATAGGGAATGGTGCATATCCCTAGACCATCTGGTGGTCTTGCCAAATATTCTGGATCTCCAGTCCGCGCATTTCTAAGAGGCTTGACCTCTTCTTCCACTGCATGGTCACCATCTGCCGTGGGAGAACAGTCTGTTCTCTCGTCTTCTGTTGGCGGAAAGGCTACTAGGATCAAAAAAAGATTCGATGAGCTGCCTAAAGTTTGGATTCGTCCAGACGGAACTCCAGCTACACCGCTCGGTGCGTGGTCAGGAGGTTTAGAGAGAACCTCCGAACCCATCCAAGACAGCATTTCAGATCATACATGTGCGTGCTTGTTTTCGAGTCGATGTATGCACGTCCTGACGCACTTAGTAGACACAGCCGCGGAAGCTAAACGATTGTCTGCTGTCATAGCGGGATCCATTAATGAGGTCTTGACTACAAGACGCCCAGGCAGGCCACGGAACAAACCTTCCAAGCAGAACCCAACAGAAAATATACCGGTGGAGGAGACAGCAAGTGGAGAGATTTCTAGCAGTCCGAACGAAGAGCTCCCCACGCGACCGAAGCGCGATCGAAAGAAGCGGGGCACTGTCGAAGCTTCTGTGGGAACGATTGTAGTAACTGTCGCTGAACAGTCGCAGGTTACTCCTCCTGAAATTGCGCTGGTGACAGCTAAACGTCGAAGGAAACGGGGTCCGAAAGTTGGCACTGATTTCCAAGGTCTGTCTACCGGCGTTCGTGCAGCTTCAAGCAACTTATCAATAATCCTGTAGAGCACAGCATCGTGACGGAACACCATAGTCCTAAGACCCCGCTGGCTACAGAAATTCTGGCCAACTTAAATAAATTTCCTCACTGTTTATTACTCACAAGGGTCGGTCAATTCTATGAGGTGGGTGCCATGGCAAAAGGTGGTTCTTATTGTACTCATGACATCCCAGTCATACTTTGACCAAGCGGCGGAAATCTCCCAGCTCCTAAATATCAAGCTCACAGAGAAGACGTGGAGTGGTCAGCGCGTCCTCATGTGCGGCTTTCCAATCATGCATTTGGACAAATATCTCAAGATACTCGTTCAAGGACACAACCGCTTCGTCGCTCTCTGTGAGGAGTTCCTGCGTTTCAGATCACTGGGTCCTAAAGGCGGATTCGACCGCCGCGTCACCCGTATTGTCACGCCTGGCACTCTTATCGACGAGCAATTCTTGAATCATTTCGAGAATAACTATCTGCTCGCAGTTTCACGTGACACTCGCCAAAGTTTGGACTCTCATACGCGACCCATTGGTCTCGCTTGGATCGACGTATCCACAGGGGAGTTTTTTGCGAAGCACGTAGACTTCGCCGGTCTTCGAGATGAAGTCGTGCGCATAGGTCCTAGAGAGGTAGTACTTGACGTTTCCTTGGCCGACGCCCCAGCAGATCCTCTCCGACAAGCCGTTGCAGAAGAAGGATTTTTCACATCGTTCATTACCCCGCACGGCCAAAGGCAGGCTCCAGATATTCCTCTATCTGTCAGCGCACAGTCGGGGAGCGACGACTTGTCGAGCCAGATTGAACCGCCCGAAAGCCCGCTTCATCTCCCTTTATCCGAAGTAGAGATCTCGGCTGTGCGATTGCTGACCGCATACTTGCACGCCAATCTGCTGGAACACATGCCTCGCCTACCTTCTCCAAGCCGGGAGGCGTCGGCCGGCCGAATGCAAATCGACGCCCACACGATTAAATCTCTTGAAATTAAAGAAAGTATGCGGGAAGGCGGAACAACAGGCAGCCTGCTAAGCGTGGTTAAAAGGACGGTTACAAGTGGTGGGACACGTCTGCTCAGCCGCTGGTTGTGTGAGTAATTTATACGCAACATGGAAGTTATCTGATATTTCTGCAGGTTCTCCAAGTACCTCTCTGAAGGAAATCAACGCTCGGCAGTCTCTTGTAGCTTTCTTCTACTCCAAGCCAGATCTCAGAGCCGATCTAGTGGAAATCTTGAGCTCTGTCGATGACACTAGTCGCATTGTCCAAAAGTTCCTCCTAGGCCGTGGAGACGTCAGTGACCTTCAAGCGATATGTACCACCATCGAGCTTTCGTCTTCAATCAAGAATCGTGTCCAACTTGAGCGAAAGATGGAGTCTGAAGAACGAGGTACCGTTGAAGAGGACAAGTGGGCGAGCATAGACGCATTGATATCTAGACTGGATGACCTGCAAGATCTCATTGACCGAATTCGGACGGCAGTTGTACGAACAGGATCACTACAAGAAATAGAGCCTTTAGGAAATTCGAACGATGAAGTCGTACAGCCAGCGGACACATTCTCGTCAACTGGGTGGTCAATAAGATCCGAGTCCGTCGATCTCTCGTATATTTAAGGAGTAAATCCTGTTGACTTATTTAGCTTTACGCCTGAGCTTTCAAGCTTGCATGCTCGCTTGGCGGAGTGTTTGACTCGGAAAGAGGGCTTGGAACGGGCTCTGCAGTCTAAATATGGTGGGTAGCTTGATCCTGACATCTCTGCTCACATCTTCATTATTGACTTTTGCTAGATGCTCCATCTTTGACGTTACGCTCGTCTCCGGGACAGGGAATGCACGTTCATATCGCCCGGGCTAAAAGAGATTCCGCTAGGATTCGTGAAGATCCTCTCTTCATCTCTATTACTGAAGGGAGCACTACCAGCACATTTTTCTATCAAGTACGTGCCGAGCCTTTTGCAGATGGTAACCTAATACCCATCTCGTACAGGAGTGGTCTCAGCTGGGATCCGAGATCGTTGAGACTTCGTCTGCCATCTTTGATGCCGAACGTGCCGCCTTTGAGTCTCTGCGCTCAGACGTATGTTGAAAGAGTTTGTATTCGTAAGAACACAGATCTTATGTTCTATTAGGTCAGCGCCCATGAAAACGAGATTCGTCGTAACTCTCGGATTCTCGACGAATTGGACATCACACTTGCGTTCGGCGTCCTCGCAGAAGAATTGAATCTGACTCGACCTACTCTTAGTGAGAAGTAAGACTTCCATTTATTACTGCCGTGCGAGTTCTGATTTCCATTCCCGCGTAGCATGACTTATCATGTATTCAATGGTCGCCACCCCACGGTTGAACTGGGTCTCCTTAACACTGGAAGAGTCTTCACTCCGAACACTGTGTGTTTCACGGAGGATAGTCCGTTACATATAATCACTGGGCCAAACATGGCCGGAAAATCAACGCTACTCCGCCAAACTGCACTCATTGCAATTCTTGCACAGACCGGCTCATTTGTGCCAGCGGAGTCAGCCGAGATCGGTATAGTCGACAGAGTGTTTACTCGTGTAGGGGCAAAGGACGATCTGTTTCACGATCGAAGCACGTTTATGGTCGAGATGCTTGAGACGGCCGACATCCTTAAGCGGGCCACTCCTCGGAGCTTGGTGAATTCGGTAGTTATGTCGGACGGGTGCATAGCTGATTCGCATCTTGATAGGTCATAATGGACGAGGTAGGTAGAGGCACAACGGTAGAAGACGGCCTGGCGATCGCGTTTGCCACCGTTCACCACCTACTTTCTATCAATCGCTGCCGTGCGCTGTTCGCCACCCACTTCCACGAGCTAGCTGATATGCTAGGCTACTGTGACGAGGATAAAGGGGAGCAGCCTGTCTACGGCGTCAGTTTCTTCTGTACTGACGTCAATGAGACTGAGGTACGCTACAGCCATTGACCAACATTCAGACAACTGAGCATAGATCCAGGATGGCTATTTCTCGTACTCTCACCGTTTGAGGCCTGGTGTCAACAGAAATAGTCATGGCATCAAGGTAGCTCAGCTAGCAGGGATGCCAGAGCCTGCTGTGAACATAGCCCAGACGGCGTTGGAGTGGCTAAGGGCGCGAAGAATGGCCACCCTAGACGAAACAAGGGAGCGTTTGCGATCGCTCGGGCGAAGTTTAGTGAGGCAGTGATCTATCCGATACCACCTGAATGCATATATCTATGTATAATCTACATAATGACAACTATTGGGTCTTTGAACGTATGTAGTTCAACGCAGAGCCTGCGCGAAGCCATTTTAATTGATCTTGAGACATCGTGTGAGTGGTGGGGATCTCGAAGGTCTCCCCGTTCCTCTTGGTCACTCGTAGAGTGATTGTATCTCTGCTTTTGCAGCTTAAGAGATCTCCAAGACCAACAGTCTCAACAAGGTCCCCGGCGCCGATACGGGAGTAGTCATTCTTGTCTGCGAACCACAAAGGCAGGACACCCTGTTTCTGTAGAAGGACGAGTTAATTTTACAATTCCCAGATACAGGCCTTTTCACCTACCTTGAGGTTTGTCTCATGAATTCGTGCAAAAGACCTGGCAATGATGGCAGCACAACCTTACAAACAATGAGCATTCATGGGACGGAGCAGGGATGAGAGCAAGATTTACCATAGAAGCGTGGTTGCAGCGCTGCATGCTCACGTGCACTACCTTCTCCATAGTTTTCGTCCACAATGAGAGCCCACGGTTGGTTTCGAGCTTTGAAGCGTTTAGCAACTCCAGGAATAGTATCTGATTCCGACTCAGAAGGGGAATGGTCATGGTCGAACGCAACGTTGACTTCTCCACCCTCGTCATTTACAGCCTGATCCCGATATGAGTCACAATATGTATATGCTTCACAACGCACATACCGTAATCACTATGAAGAACTATCAGGGAATACAAATCAAAGAGAAATAGAGGTACTCACAGAGATTTTCGGAGATGTTAGTTAGATGGCCCTTGTACTTGAGCCATGGCCCCTTCATATGAACGATTGCGTTATAGCAGAGCTCAATAGTCGAGTATGATAAGACGTACAGCGGCAGAAATATGATCGGTGGTACACTTTCCTCTAACTCTCATGAGCACTTTTAATGCTGGAAGCTCCATGCCCCTTGGATTGTGATCGCCAAAGGGGCTTGAGAAAGGTGCTAATATCTCGAGTCTTTGTGAATCTGGTCTGATTACTACCTCGGTGTCTGGTTGCGGGCGCGGCATCGGAGACGGGTAGAATGCTGTACGGCCGGCGGTGAAACCCTGCTCTGGTAGGTCTTGACCCCGTGGAGGAGAGAACTTAAACTCTCCACCAGAAGGCAGAGGTATGGAGTCTGTCATCGGATTGAAAGAAAGTTTTCCAGAGAAGGCCATAGCAGTAACTACAGTAGGCGATGCAAGGAAGTTCATCGTCTGACGGTTTCCGTCGTTGCGAGCTTTGAAGTTTCTAGGGGATTCTGTCAGAACGAAAACCAGAAGGTAAGAGGCGAATCTACCGATTGAAGGAGGTCAAGATAGCTACAAGGTATAATCAGTCTCATCATAGAGGATTTTCACGCAGACCAGGTAAATACCAACCGTTCTCATCGTTCTTGTGTTCATCCCGTTTCCACTGCGATTACGGTCAGTCCTTTGCAGTCTTGAGAGATAAATAATAAGTACCTGACCGATACAAGGACCGCATGCGTTGGCTAGTACCAGAGCTCCAACATCTTCAAGAGCATCAGTTACGTGATCGCGTTCCATAGTTGCACGGATTTGCTCAGAACCCGGAGTGCAAAGAAATGGGACCTGTAGAAGCCGTTACCGAAAACACGTCATTTTCAATGATCGTGATGCTAACCTTGGTCTTCAGCCCAGCTGCTTTGGCCTGTCTTGCAAGATCAGCAACAGCCGTCTACAATATACATTAGCCTACAAATTCAAGAAATGAGGATGTGCTGTACCATATCCTGGTACGAACTGTTGGTGCAGGATCCGATTAAGCCAGAAGAAAGCTCATCCTTCCACCCTTGCTCCTTGACGACCTGCCCGAACTTCGAGAGAGGCGTTGCCAAGTCTGGTGTAAAGGGGCCATTGATAGTAGGCTCCAGTTTGGAGAGGTTCTGTGCGTAGGTGTAAGTATCATTGAACGAAACGAAGTCGCGATGGAGAACTCACGATCTCGATCAGCTCATCATATTCCGCTCCCTCGTCTGCTGACAGGAATCCCCGAGCGGCTGCATTATCTGCTGCGCGGGCAACAGGCGCACGACCAGTTGCGGAGAGGTACGCTCGCATGCTCGGGCTGTAAGGGAAGGTAGATGTGGTCGCACCAACCTCAGCACCCATGTTTGCTACAGTCGCCAACCCTGCAAACTACAACGTCCATTCACGTTTTCCGTTCGTGTATCATGCCGCGCACCTGTGCAAGATTGGCTAAAGACCCCAGGACCAAAATATTCCAAGATACGACCAGTACCGCCCTACAGTACAGGTTAGAACACCATTGGTCAAATAAGTGGAATACTTACCCTGACGGTAAGTTTTCCAGCTAGGTGCAGAATGAGATCCTTGGTTGTAGCCCATCCGTCCAGTTGACCGGTCAGGTGGACACCTGTATGAAATGTTCAGATGAGTTAGAATTTGGACAACAAACATGTACACACCAACAATCTTGGGAGCTTTCAACTCCCATGGCGTACCGGTCAGCGCATCGACTGCATCGGCACCGCCTACACCGATAGCAAGCATGCCCAAGCCACCAGCATTTGGGGTATGCGAATCTATTTACCGTTAGCAGATCGGGACACAAGAGTTCGAGGATGAGCACCTGTTCCAAGCCTATAGAGTTGTCAGCCGGGCCACCGTAAACATCGTGGATATGCAAGACTTACATGAGCATCCCAGGTGCCGCGTAGTTTTCAAGGACAATCTGATGAATGATCCCTGAGCCAGGTCTCCAAAATTCGATACCATATTTGCGTGCGGCACTTTCTAGAAAGTCGAAAACCTCTTGGTTCGTCGTGATAGAACGCTATTCCAATGCGCTTAGCCGCGTGCTTGTTGAAACTCAACTTCGAATTACGTACCTTCAGGTCTATTTCCGCTCCTTCTGCTGCCTGAATCAAGTGATCACAGTGTATACTCGCAGGCACAGCACACCTATCCATTCCCGCGCTCATGAACTGTAGTCTACGAAGGTCAATTAATGCTGTGGACTCTTCAGGTAACGTCGAAATCGCCAAGACTCACAAAGCCATTCTGAAGCTCAGCCGTCAGTGAAGGCTACACATAGTTAATCAGACATAACATACTGTGCAGACGCATCCTGCATCGCTACTCTTTCAGGGCTAAGTTGCAGGTATGTTTGACCTCGGACCAATTTGCCATCGGCAAGGGACTCTTTGGGGTTGTAAATGTGACTGTAAAGAATCTTCTCGGCCAACGTAAGCGGTCTGTTCCCTAGTATGTCCTGAACGGTCTGCAAATTATCCAACAGTCGTTGATATGGGGGTGTGATCGATGTGCAGTCCTTTTCTGGGAGGGTCTGGCTCGAAGTAGTGTGCGTAGCAAGCGATCTGACCGTAGCAGCTTTTGACGTGGTCGAGAGCCACCTCTTGACCAGGGTAGTGGACATCGCTGCTCGAGTTTTGGGTGTTCTTCGCTGTCGCAAACAGCGAGCACGACCGTTCAGCCAGTGAGAGTCGATAACAGTATTTTGTCGGCATAAAATTAGACATGCGATGAAGTTGACTCGGGTTCGGGAACTTCCTGTTTATGACTCCAGCGATCTTTGATGGCATAATCAGCCAATCACATTCATGCAGTTTCGTCTCGCGCATGTGACTGCGACATTTCGCGAGTGTGACGCGACACGACGCGGCATTCGACGCGTCTCAGGCTCTCTACACACCTCAAAGTCACGAAGAGCAAGGAAGATTGAAACAAGGCAACCATCACCGATATACATGCAGGTATCACCATGCAGAGAAGATTGCAGATACCAAACAGTACAAAATTATTGAAGAACAATCACTACGTACTAAGTGTAAATCAATACGCCCATTTTCCGTTCAACTCGAAATTGCGCCTTTAAGCCTGAGGTCCCTGCTCGAGGCGCCGATATTTACACCAAGGGATCCGGAAGGTATCATCCACATCTGTGATGCAACATCCCAGACCGACAGATCGTAACGCGATAGCTGCAAGGTCACTGTCTTAGACTGTCCGGGGCTAAGGTAGATGGAGTCGAATCCTCTAAGCACGTTAGGAGGCTCGTTTGCAGACGCTGGGAAAGATAGATAAAGTTGCGGTGCCTGGTGATGTATGTCAGCATCAGAAGAGGACTATATATTAGTGAGCTCCCACCTCGTGGCCAGCTACTGCGCCGGTGTTTTGCAACGTGAAGCTGACGCTCAGGATGTTCTCATGCAGCCTGGAAAAAACCTCGTGAACAGAACTTCTGAACAATTATACAAATAATCTGACTCTGAATCTAAGGAAGCGCCGTAACCAGTCTTTGGGTTCCCTGGAGTAATGGTTCCACTGATAGATAAATCTGAATATTCGAAGGTCGTGTACGACAACCCGTAGCCAAACTCATAACGGGGTGTGATACCAGCCTGTGAGCAGTGCGTAAGTTTAGTAATCTTCGTTATAGATAACATGTGACTTACGGCGTCAAAGTGCCTGTAGTCAATGAACAAACCTTCACTATATGGTATCTGTATCGTAGACAGCGAAGAGTCGGTATCGATTTGTGCCGGATAGTCGCTCATATTTTTCGCGATGGTGTAAGGAAGTTTCGCACTACAGGCGCTCATGTTCGACGTACGCCGAGTGCATAACAAAGCGGCGACATACCTTGGGTTGTAGACACCATACAAAACGTCGACAAGCGCGTTGCCTAGATGGATATCGCGTCACGACTAGAAAGCTCGCGTTATCTCGACGAGACTTACCCGCTTCCTCCCCAGGCAATCCGCTCCAAACCTTCAAGATGTAAGTATGTAAGGTTCACGAGGATTATGACAGTGCAGCTCACCAAGCCAGTGACATTCGGATGATCTATCCAAGCCTCCACAATAATAGGACCTACAGTATTCACCACAACAATAGTATTGTTGTTGACATTAGCAACCGCCTCAACAAGAGCGTCCTGTGATACCGGATTTTCAGTGATTGGGCGACTGTGGACGACTAGATACATACTCCGCCATGCCAAGCATACAGGTCATTCCGGTCCCCATCATTACCTTCGACAGTGTAGCCATCTTCTCCACTGTCCGCTGTAATGAACACGAACGCGACCTCCTTGCCTGCAGCTGCGCTGGCAGCGGCACCCAAGTCTGAGTCGCTCAGTGACGAAGAGATTTTCGTCCCGTCAACCTTCGACCTATTAGTGATAGCATCGAGCGGCTAGGTACAATACTTCAGTAAACCAATAGGAATAGGAATGCATAATACTTACTGCAATCAGGAAGGGGAAATTTGCGGTACTGAGCGATCGTGGTCAATTCGCGATACAGATTCGAAATGTAACTGTGTCTTACCCGCTGCCCCATCCCATCCCGAGCACGCCGTCATCGCAGCTACGGTCGAGGCAACTGGGAACGGAGAGGATTAGATGATCATATCTGATATATGATCGAATGTACCGACGCATTCGGACCGAGACTGTTGGACCCAGCGCTACTTCCTGGGAAAGACCGTGAGTTCTACGCTACGATACAGCTTTTCACTAGGCATACCGATCACGGCAATAGATTTTGGTGCGTCCAATGGAAGAATGTTCCCTTCATTCTTAAGCAGAACCGTGGACGCCGCTCCGATCAAGCGAATCAGGCTCAACAAATAGTCAATAGGATTTCCATGCAAAGGGTATGTGGGCGTACCTGGGATGGTCTCCCTGAACGTCAAGATGCTCGTCCGAAGGGTCAAGATTGACGGGATCGTGACCGTAAAAGTTGACTGTGGGGTAATTTGAGTCTTGGCCCAGCAGATACCTAAAGTCATAGCAATTATCCTCCGTTTGGACTGTCCCGCACAAGGAAGACATACCAAGCCGCCAGAACCCGTGTACCCATATCCTAAGCCAGCTATTAATGACGCTAGCGAAATGAAGAAATCGGGAACTCACATCCACTCGAGACTCTGGCACAGTACCAAAATCTACGGCTAAGACAAGAGACGCGCCGAAGTAGCTGCGATATATATTTCGCCGTGAGTTTGAGATGAGGGATGACTGGACATCTCTCTACCTCACGATAGAACCGAAGAAAATATCGCCTGGCATTGTCATCTATGGCACCGCTAAGCAACCTGTGAAGTACAGGAGTGAAGGAGAACGTACATCTAATCCATTGTTCGCTGCATCTGCAGTCGAGTGCGTTGCATACCAATCTAATACATACCATCAGCGTCGCATTGCCAATGGAGTCGTACGGATGCTGTACCAGACATGACATCTGGTGAGAAGATAGACGAAAACACGTTGAGAAGGAATTGGTTGCAAAACGGGCAAGGCAACTCACAGCCTTGGAATGCAAGCTCATTCTTTAGAAGACCATTCAACGTAGCGTTGTTTTCACAGGCGTAGGTTCCGTTTACTATGCATATATCAGGTCTCCGAAACAGCGAATGCTTGAGCTCTTACTTTGATCTGATATCAGCCGTCAGTTTCGCACTTGTTACCACAAGGAGATACCTACTATAACTGCACATGAAGGCGGCTACGTTCGCTTGTACACTACGAAGGAACTGAATACTCGTGAACACCCATGACGACGGAGAAAGATGAGAAATTCCACAGACCGGATGCAGATACAATTCATGTTGCTGACGGTTCAATCAGGTTAGGTCCGCATGCCATGAACTACAGAGAGGCGTGAACATACCGTCCTGGAATATGTAAGAAGCAAGATCGTAAAGTAATACTGGTCACATACCTGTCATCAACGTCAGAAGAGCTGGTTGTACGCGAATGTTCCTGTTCGCTTGAGAAATATAGGTCAGTCATGTGTCGGCTGGATCAGTCATGGCTGTTTACTTGTTGATGAAATGTTTCGCTACTGCCTGTACACCCTGGGACTGTATTCCAGAGACAGTTTCGTACGCGCCCTCTCCCGACAGGTAGGGATCAGCGCCAAACCTGCGATAGATGGATCAGTGATATCCCTCGGGGCACGCGTGTAATCACTTACCCTTCCCATGCTCGTCCGGAAGCAGGAATACGCATCAAATTCCTGCGCACGGAGATTAACAGGTTTCATACGTTAATCGAGGGAGTCATACATGTAGGGACCCAGCTGAACATTAACGCCTGTGGACGACGCTCTTAGATTATATTCTGTCGGTGCCACAAACTACTCTCACCTTTTGCCCTAAACTCTTCGCCCATAGCGACAGCGCGTTGATACATTAAAGTCCTATTAAACCTGGCATTCCTTATGTGACTTGCAGTCAATCGCTAGAGACGTGTGATACGTACGTGGCAGCGGCGTTGATCCCACTAAAAATGATGTCAGCACAGAAATAATAGTCGATTATGTTACTTGCGCTGGAAAGGCGGAGTTGCCGTCAGTGTTACGGACTCCCAGGGCGCTATCTGTGTTCGTTCATGATCAGTACTAGTAGGGTAGGAGAACAATCATATCAACCTTGGAGACACAACCCGGGAAAGTTAATGCTCTCAATTGCCGGTATATTGCCCGTACAGTTGCCTATTATACCATACGGCAGCACATGAGTGTTTACCAATGGCTCCACGAGTGCTGACATCTACCGAGTATAGATCCCACGCCTGCGCATGTACATCATCAGCAACTGGAGTTCGGGAACTGACCACCAATGTATATAACCACCTGTTGCTAAATTGGCCTTGTCAGATAAGCTGAGCTGAGCTACGGCTGCTTTTGCCTGTCCGGTAAATATTCATCGGAATGAGCGTATATCTCGGACATAATCATTCCGCACCTTTGTATAGGCCGAGGTCCATCCAGATGAATTAACTGGGGAGGGTCGAGCCTTAAAAATCTCAAAAAATCTGGTATGATCAGATAATCAATAAAAAACGAGCGAATAAGATAGAAGAAAACAACATCACGCCAGCACGTACTCACCGCACCTTGGGCCAGAACACTGCAGGTTAAACAGGCTAATGAGCCTAAGAAGGCCCATCGCAGCGCGTTAGCCATTGCGTACGTAGTGATCTTGGTGTGCACGGGAGAGAGTGGGGCTCGCCAGAGAAACAGGTCAATGACTTTATATATACCGATTCCATCAGGGCAAGTGTCTCGTGAGGTTATGCGGTAGATCAGAATGTGACGAGAAGAGACTGCACGGCTGGCGACTCGGCCCATGCAGAAATAAAGTGACTGTCTTCAGACCATATGTTGATGGGAGCACATGTGAGCGGCTGGGAAATGAAGTTCCTTCTGGAGTAGTATTGTACTGATCAACTGTGCCTATATGCCTAGAGGGCAGTGAGAGACACGTCGGTGGACTTCGAATTCACAGGCAACAACTTCGCGAAAGAGCAATATCCCTTCAATAGCGGGGGTACCTTCGACGCGCTGATATTTCTCCCATACGGCCTAGTGAATTCCGCTCGCTGTACGGTGGTCGTACTGCGGTTTCTTTGAGAAGGATTGCTCATAGCGACTTGCGCTTTCGTTGTAGTCAAGGTTTGAGTTAAGATTTCCAACTAGGATCCGCCTCAAGAGGCATCGCGGATCAATCTCGCGTCATATGGACTAGGCTAAACATAGATGAACTACTTATGCTACATAATCAGACATTCTTCCAAATCCACCTAATTGCAGCTCAGGACCGACTGTGACCACTGTGCCGCACAAAAGTATGGCATAGGAGAGGCAACGAGAGCACCGGTGAGAGTACAAAAGCGATCTCGTTAGTTTGTAATGGAACCCTTAAGTCGTAAGTCTCTGCTACTGGCTCCTACAGATATCCCCGTCACACCGCTAGGAATGGTCCATTGTTGTGAGACCACGTCCCAGACGGAAAAGTCATAGCGCGACAGGTTGAACGTTACTGTGCTAGAGGCACCTGCATTCAAGAACACGCTGTCGAAACCTTTCAGGTTGAAGGGCGCTGAGTTCGCGGAAGCTGGTGGGCTGGTGTACAATTGCGGGGCCTGTGACGCGTCTTATATTGCGAGGCTAACTCTTCAAAACTGAGGCAACGTACCTCAGTTCCGGCAACAGTACCGTTATTTGTGAGCGTGAAGGAGACGGACACGACAGGGTCATGCAACCTATGACGCAAAATCAGACATCTGTGTAGCAAATATAGAATAAGATACTTACCAAGGGTCCAAGGCTGATCCTGGTCCTGGCGGTTGGCGTGTTCCACCGGCGGTTGAGCCGGTGATTTCTAAATTGGTATATTCAAACGTCGTATAAGACAAACCGAAGCCGAACTCGAATCGGGGTGTGATATTGGCCTAGTCAGAAGTCAGGAATATGCCACTCCATATTCTGCCATACGACGATCGTACCTGGTCGAAGTGCCTATAATCGATGAATATACCTTCATTGTAAGGAATAGGGACGATTCCAGATCCAGACGTGATCAGTTGTGCGGAGTAATCGCTCGTGGACTTCGCAATTGTGAAAGGTAACTTGCCGCTGAAAATGTAGGTAAAGCGCCATGTTTCACGTACAAAACCAGGCTACACTCACCCGGGATTGACAGCACCATAGAGAACATCGGTGAGCGAATTGCCTGACCAGCGACATCTCAGTCGACCACACGAATTGGGATACGACTATTGCTTACCAGCTTCCTGGCCTGCAAGACCGCTCCACACCTATGAAAGATAAGCGATGTTCAACGCTAATATGTACCGCTACGAACCACTGCAGTGACATTAGGATTGGTAACCCAAGGTTCCATGATAATCGGCCCAACTGAGTTTATGATAACAATAGTGTTGCTGTTCACACCAGCAACTTGCTCGACGAGAGCATCCTAAAGACAGACATTAGATGATTCTCATTTCGTTTAGAGATGCGCTACGCACTCCACCATGCCATGCGCTGAGGTTGTTGCGATCCCCCGCATTGCCCTCGACAGTTATGTAACCCTCACTAAGGACGACGAGGACAATGTCAATACACTGATGCTGAAGCGTCACATAGTTAAGTGTCATGTCACTTACCCACTGTCGGCATTGATGAATACCAAAGCAGCAGATTTTCCTCTTGCAGCATTAGCAGCGCCTGTAAGGTCTGTGTCGCTGAGAGAGGTCGTTACTATTGTACCATCAGCTGCGGCGCGGGTTGTGATAGCGTCGGATGGCTACAGTTTTCCATGAGCTTTACGCAAAGACCGCAAGTTAGACGTCCTACTCACAGCTACTAGGTACGGGAAATCCGCCGTACTGACATATTCTCAACGAACGAAGAATAGATGGTCCGCCGAATAAACACTCACCCACTACCCCACCCTAGAGCGAGGATCCCGCTGTCACCGCCGCGATCTGTGAAACTGCGAGGAGATGAGGCAAGAACGAGGTCCGATGATGCAAAGGATGATACCTGTTGGGTCCATTCGGGTTTGGCCCCGCATCGTTCCCGATTATTGCAAGTGTTTCCGGCGCCATCAGCGGTAAGACACCATTCGTGTTCTTAAGCAGCACCGTCGATGCCCCTCCGATCGTACGGATCAAACTGTTAGATACAAGGATGAGGAGAAATCAAGTTGATATCAGACAACATGGGAATACCTTGCGTGATCAGCAGAGACATTGATGTGTTGACCACTGGAGGGATTCCAAGAGTTAAAGTTGACAGCGGGGAAACCAGAATCTTGACCTAGGAGATACCAAGCTGCGAGGATGCGTGTTGCCATATCCTAGCTTTCAGTTAGCTTACATCGATATATGTACATAAACTGCTCGACGAACGTTGATGCGAGCTTGGGAAACTTGTCCACTATTCACAGCATTGACGAGGTTCTGACCAAAGTAGCTGCCGCCGCCTGGTCAAATAGTGCTTCACATCGTCTACAAGAGGCTCACGTTGTTCCCGAGTTCGTAGTCTCGTCTCCTGGCATGGTCATCTATGAAACATTAGCACGTCTCAGGCTAGTGTACTCCGCATACATGACTTACGTCCAGGCCCGCATTGACTGCGGGAGCGCCGGAATGTGTAGCCCACCAATCTGCTTATAATGAGCTCCCGGCGTTGCGTTGCAGAACATTAAACTAACCAGAGGTGACATCTGGTATACGAAGTCTCTCAGCATCACATTCGAATTGGAAGTGGCACGCTTACAGCCTTGGAACCCGAATTCGCCTTTTAACAAACCATTGAGGGTATTTTCATTCTCGCATGCAAACGACCCATTGACTGCAAACAGTTAACACGGCGTGTAATTGAATCCCGTGCATACTCACTTTGATCTACATATGAATGTGAGTCCATGCGTTGAGTATACCGAACGTGTCATATCCAGTACTTACTGTAGCTGCACATCACACAAGCCACGCCAGCCTGCACGCTACGCATGAACTGTGCCAGAATGAGCGGCAGTGACAACCACGGGAAGGGAAGATGAACTCACTGGGTGTCCGTATAATTCATGTTCCTACTTTTGGTAAGACAACACGACTCCAGACTTGACTGAAAGCATACCGTCCTTAAGGGGATATGAGCTTAAAGCAAAGACTGCGATCACTAGTTGCTCACCTATCATCCACATTGGAAGAACTTGAGTCCCGGAAATGTTCTTGCTCGCTGACAACGGATGAGATTTAGTCGGCGTATGTGGAGTTTCGCTTACTTGTTGATGTAATGTTTTGCACAAGCCTGCACACCTTGCGACTGTACGCCGTTTATGGTCTCGAAAGCAACTTCACCAGACAAGAAAGGATCGCCTCCACCCCTGCCAGCCTTGAAATAAGGTACGGCATTCCTTGCTTCAGAGATGCACATACCCTTCCCAGTTTCGTCCAGCAGCTGGGACACGCATCAAGTTCATCATGGGACCCAGCGCGACGTGTACTGTAGAAGGAATTACTATCACGTGTTTGAGTGCTCTTTAGCTGAAGGCTTACCGCCTTTTCCCTTGAATTCCGCTCCTAAGGCAGCACCACGCTGCCGCATCAGAGTGCGATTGAAGCTACGGGAACATTTAATGAGAGTTTATCAGAAGATCAAGCTGAACTTACGTAGCAGCTACATTGATTTCCCTAGCATATACTTATAAGCATGGCTTTGCTATTCAGCTCGCACGACTTACGGTGGGAATACCGATATCCCGTCGGCATAGCGCACACCTACAGGACTGTCTATTGAGACACTAAGGTTCAGTTGACCGTACCAGATACGCGAGTATATCAGAGCCGAACCTTGCAAGCAGAAACCTTCAAAACCAGGGACAGACGAGAGGGCAGGTGTATTTCCTACGCAGGGACCTAAAATTGCGAAGTGAAAACGTGAACGCGCGGGACAGATTAGCACCGGATAGGCGAACCTTTCATCCATTGGACGCCTATGTCCCGCATTCAGCCGTCGTCTAGCAGATGTCATGCAACTACGTACCTGTGCCAAGATTGACCTTGTCTGCTAGGGGCATATTTGCTACCACACTTTGTGCCTGGGAGACTGTCAGCACTTATATTTGTCATAAAAACAACACAAAGCACCTTAGCGTATGCAGCGACCCACTCCGGAGAGACATTTGCCACGCTTGTCTGACTTGGAGCTGCAGAACCGGTTGAACTTGGAGCTGCAGAACTAGTCGAAATAGGAAGACTGCTGGAGGATGACACGGGGGACGATGTGGCAGCAGATGATGTGGCAGCACCAGGAAGGCATTGGTAGTAGTCTGACGAGTGTAGGAACAATAGTTCAGTTAATGTCCCCCAAGAGTCAACAAGTGCATACGCACAATCATTCAGACGAGTGCAAACGGCTCCGTCAACGCAGGTAGTGGCACCAGTCCTACGAAGACGATGTGAACACACAAGTGAACAAAAAAGAGCTACACACCATCCTATTCCGCCACATTGTCCATACAGTCCAGACTGTGCGTAACTGCCAGAGACAAGAGACAAAAGTATCGCCCCAAAGAAAAAGAACGGTGGCCATTTCACCTGTAAGGAAGGCTTACTTGCCCTGTTCCGAGAATCCGTCAGAAGGCCGTGGTCATTTTATATCCCGTTCGATCCCATACATGACCACCCTGAACTGCTCGACTCATTCGTCCGCGAATGCATGGCAAGCGGATAAGAAACGGGAAATTAACGGCATTCTACCCTTCGATGGAGATGTGAAGGAGTTGGGATCCGACTCAGGAACTTGTCCTTCAGTACCACGCTAGAGGACTTAAAGAAACCATGCAGGTATTTGTTCAACAAATAGAAGGTGGTGCTCCAATATGATTCCTGAACTCCTAGTGTACTCCAAACAATTAGCCATGATTAGTAGATATCAGGTAATATGACACGAGATCACCACAATGGCTCAACGTCTTTGAATCCTTGAGCATGTTGCTCCCAATACCCGCCAATGTACACCCATTCCTCGCCAACCTTCTTAAACCACCGAGGTTTGCGCTCTTGACCTTGCCGGCGACGTTCTCGCTGTAATTCCTCAATACGAACTTTCTCTTCCTCGGCCAAATCTAAATCCCCATCCTCCAACGCCCGTACATCAGGCCGTAAGCGAGAGTCGGTAGGAGGCAGTCTGCCCTCTAGGTCCGGGGTAATCTCATTCAGAGTAATACCGAACGACGTGAAACCATAGTACTCCGGCGCGTTCCTCGGAAACGGTGTCATACGCCATAGAACCTTGAGGTGCGAGTCATCGAGCTTGCGCACTATCTGTTCGTCCCATTTGCCTTCAATGCTCGCGATAGTGCGGCCATCAGGGGAAATGACAACGCCAGCAATCTGGTTTGGAACTCCCCAATATCCTCTTTCCTTGAAGTCGATGATACACTTGCCACCGGTCGACTTATTCTCGATGACCATTTTCCCGGTGTGTTCTAAGTACTTGGTACCCATCATGATATTGCGCATGAAGGAAGAAGGACGTGTCCTGATGGCAGGCAAGTGTCAGTGTCACGGGATAGCGTACCGCCAAGAGGAAGCGCGAATACCACTCATAATGGTCTTCATCAATCACCAGGTGCGTCGTCCCTTGAGGTATGATCTCAAGACTCTTTCCTATAGAACATAAAATTCGGTTCAATTTCGGCCTGTATAAACGTCGGGCAAAACCTACCCCAGAACTTGGTCTTTCCGCTGGACGTAGCATATAGCTCCCACCCCTTTCCTTCCGCGTGGTACGCTAACACCACAGGATTATGGCAGACTTTCTCAGCTATCAGCCGGAGCCGCGCGTCTTCAAACGTCTCTGCGAGCATCGGATTGCTTCACTTTTGTTAGTAAACGAGCGGACACAAAAAATTCATACATACAAAGATTTCCTCCCAGTACGATACTTTGTACTCGCGTAAGCAGAAATGGCGAAGGCCGCAACGTAGCATATTCGTTCTGCCTTCTCGTCGCACTTGACCGCTTCTGAGAGCAGAGCGTAGTATTCAAGTTCTTCTGCAAGCCTCTGCAGCAACGTCAAAGGCTCGTTAAACGTGACTGGAAGAGCTACTTGGCTAAGATCCTGGGTATTACACAAGTTGAGATCGGAATGCCATACAATAAAATCAGCCAATTTCACTCACTTTCCCGACGTTCTTCTTCAAGACAGCAAAAATGCTCCCTTCGTCACCTACAGGAGGAGAAGGCAGTTGGGTACGCCGGACTATCTCACTTTCACTAAGTGGGGTGGTTTCGGAGGTCCCTGGCGTTTCGCCTTCCGCAGATGGCTCCAGGTACGATCCGACATCCGAACTTTCACTACTTGTCTCTGTCTCAGCGCTGCTGGCTGCCGTACTTGGAGTTTCGACATTAGCTGTTGCAGATGTTGCAGATCTGCTGACCTGCACATCGTCTGGCGCTTCATCCAAGACGAACTCCTCCGCACCATCATATTCTTCAGCGTCGTACCAAATGCTTCCATCGCTTTGCGTGCTCATACGCCGCTGTGAAGCTCTACCAATTGTGCTGAATCCAGTCGACGGAGTACGCATATCTTCATCCTCTCTCGCTGTGGCGAGTAAAGGAGAAGCGCGCAGCGATGGGCCTTGCTCCGCATGCGACAAGGTAGCCAAAGCTTGCGTAAGTGCGGAATGCTGGTGTTTCAGTTCTTCCAGAGCTTGCTGCATTCGGTTCAGAGCATTTTCAGCCTGCGAAATCGTTTGGTTTGGTTCAGCAGTTGGTACATCTTCCGAAGCTGAATCGTGCTGGACGGAATGGACACTATGACCACCTAAAATAAAGTACGGTTCTCAGTGATGTGCACAGCACTGTGCGCGTGAAGGGACTCACTTCTCCTAGCCTTGAACAAAGATCTCACATGTCCACCGTGATGCTCTTTGTTGTGCTCTTTGCCCTTGTCGGGCTTAGCCTTCATGTTACTGCCCTTCCGCCGGATATCTTCCTCTACTAAAGCAGTGTATGCACCTTGCAGCTCGAGGATAGTCTAACTCCACGTCAATTTAGGCAATACATATAAAGCAAAGGAACGCACGGTGCCGATCTCTTCGACCAACATGCCAGTACGATTGTAATGCCCGAATTTCGAGAGAGACCTAGAGACCGACGACTTTCGGCCCAGAGTGATTGTATCCGGTGCTATATATCGCCTACGACTGATGAGCATACTTACATCCTACTCCGAGCCGTGGAATAGTTACCGGAATGCAGACATCCACTTGCAGAAGTCATCTGTACTCAGACATTTGATATGGAACGTAGCGTTGGCAGAATCTATGTGAATGTCCTTTCGTCCTGGTGCGGTAGAGATAGCAGCTTGAGGGAGCAGTATCTGGTCACGAGGCGGCTGCCCAGGCTCGAAAGAATATGAGAGCACGCCTGAATGGTACAGCGTGAAATAACGACGAGCAAAGCCTATGCCATTGCCGAAACAATTGAGCCAGAAGATAAGAAGTGCGACGTCCGGTACGCACCCTGCATCTTCTTCCTTCTCTTCTTCAATGCCCATCCTTCCAGAACGACTGCATTGCTTGCTCCTACTTGAGGCATAGCGATGGCGTGCAAAGGAGAGACAGCTGCGTTAATGGCGGTGGCATTCGCGCCGGGTATAGGTGTCGGGTGAGATGCATGGTAGGCAAGCGTATAGGGGCTTGCCACGAACACGAGCGGAACGGTCACAGACAGGATAGTGAACGGCTCAATGGGCTAGCATGTGAGAGAGCGGAAATAAATGAGGCGATAGTACGTGTCAACTTGAATTGCACGAGTTGGGCGTAGCATTCAAAGCAGACTGAGAGCGACTGTGCAGTAGCGCGTAGGCTCGAGCGAGAGGACGCGATCCCAGTCTCACTCGTTGGGAACATGAAGCACTTGCGCCGTAGCTGATCGTACCGCGAGTAGCGTTTTTCCGGACCGAGAGGCTCTGCTCAGCTCTGCTCCTCAGTGCCTGGCCGGCCGGCTGTGGACCGCCAAGCGACCGCCCAGTACGTCAGACACTGCCTTTCAGTGCAGTTGGGGAGAGCTCACGTCCGACGAGCAGTGCAAAATGAACATGGAAACATTCCTCGTAAAGTCATGGACGGCAAATATAAGATGTACAGACAACTGCGGTAACGCGAGAGAAATGAACGTGACAAAAATCAGTGTAAAACACAGGCCCCGCCGCAGACTAAGGCGGAGGGGCGTAGGGGACAAAATAGGGTAACCATGCAACATTATCACAAAGTCCTTAACATGTCCAGCCCGGCTTAACAGCTGCAGCCGTAGTTCTGCGAGCTCTCCGCCTCAATCCGGATAGGGTCGGGGTAGTCGAATCTGCAGCGCGCAGTCAATGCCATGACTCATGATCGGGCGTGATATAGACATACATTTGTTCCTCAGCCTCCTGCTGGAGCGCGTTCTTCGCAACCGTTTGGAAAGCCTGCTCCACGTTGATGGCCTCTTTGGCTGACGTCTCGAAGTAAGGGATGTTGCCTTTCGACTGACACCAGGTCATCGCGCGCTTCTGGGTAACCTAAGAGCCAGATGCGATGGTAGTGACTCAGTACTGTAGAGGCTATCACATTTGAAAGCACACATACTTGGCGTTTGTTCTCCTCCACATCAATCTTGTTACCCAACACCACGAACGGGAAGTTCTCTGGATCATGCGGGCTAGCCTGAATGAGGAATTCATCACGCCAACTATCGAGTGTCTCAAATGATTTCGAGCTGTTGACGTCGTATACGAGAACACAGCAGTCTGCTCCACGGTAGAATGCGACCCCAAGTGATTGGAAGCGCTCCTGACCAGCAGTATCCCATAGCTAGGAAACATCACGTCAACTCCCGCCTTCTCTAGCTGACAAGGGCCACCCACCTGCATCGTCACCAACCGATCATCCACCATCACCTCCTTCGTCAGGCTATTGACCAAATAGTTAGCGAGGCTCCGTCAAACCTGTATCTTTGTACGCACAAGTCGGCGCCGATTGTAGCCTTGTACTGGTTGCTAAAACGTTTGTTCACGTATTGGTTCATCAATGAAGTTTTACCGACTCTGCACAGAAATTAGTGAAGTTCTTGCCGAGGCTCGATAATCCGTTGGCCTATGTACGTACCCACTGTCACCAAGGATAATAACCTGTGTTGAAAGACCGCAACCATATGAGCGACTCGGATGCAACCGGATATGAAAGGCGATACCGACCTTGAGAAGGACACGGCCCATGGCTGTCAAGATATATGATACAAAGGTATGTTAGGAGGCCGAGAGGATCGTAATGTCGTAGGAAGCGGAAGACGGTGAGTGCGTAGTCGCGGCGAACGAGCCAGAGTGACGAGAGCGCTCGCAAGCTTTCGGACTCCGCATGAACTCGTGTCTCTTGCCACAATCATCTCAAGCTCCCAGAGTGCTTCATCGCTCAACATCCCGAGCGCAAGGCGACCAAGATGGCAGAGCCTGCATGGCAAGAGAACCTGCGGCTCAGACTTGTCGAGCGCAATGCCAAAGAGTCCGCATATGCCCCCATTATCGAGCAATGTACGTACTGTCCACTGGCGGCTGATCTACTCAACTCAGGCTTTACATCTTTCCTGATCTTTCTCTGTGAATGCTGAAAAGATCGCAGATTGGCACAGCAGACGAAGCTGTTAAAGGAACGAAATGCCTCGTTACTTCGGGCTATGGGCACCGCACGTGCTAATCCGAGTAGTTCTACTGTATTTGTCCCAGGTACTGCAGACGAGTAAGTTCTACTCCACTGTTTTCTGCATGGTTACTGATCTTTTCCAGCAACAATCCTGTCAGAGCTGCTTACATTACATCTCTGGAGTCACAAATATCTTCTCTCCGCGACGAACTCGCCACGGTGTACAAGACGCAAGGTCAGAATGCTCAGAGACTACTTGCAATGACAGAAACCTTGCGAGAGAAGGAGGAGTTGTCAAGAATGGAATCAGAGAATCTCCGAAAAGCTCGAGATGAGATTGTCAGTCTGCGCCGGCGGGTGGATCAACATAACGAGATAATGTCGGAGAAAGATCGTACAGCTCAGGTGCGTACACCCTAACGACTACTGAACAGAGTATCATCTTACCCTGTTCCCATAGATTCTGCATGATGAAATCAACACGCTTCAACTAGAACTTGGGCAGATAGAGGAGCGTAACCAGACTCTGACGAAGGATAACGCTAAGCTGCTACAACGTTGGTTAGACGCCAAGCAAGCAGAAGTCAATAAGATGAACGAAGCCAACGACTTCTACGAAGACATGCAGTCACGACGACAAGCTGTAATGAACTGGCGTACAGGTTCTACAGCGGGCGAGGAGGGCGGTGACGCACGTTCATCGCAAGGGTCAGGGTCGGGAAATGGGTCGGGAAACGGGGAGGCGAACAGGAACTCCGAACCAACGACGACGAAGGATGGGACACCATCTCACACGGAGAAGGACCTGAATTTGACGCCGAATGGTTAATGGTAGATGAGTGATACGCTTCCTGCTGTTGCTTAAGTTGTGTCTCCGTTTTGATGTTGCTCGAATACCCCAGTGCTCTCGGATATCCCTACCCTCCCAGCCCTTTTCTAGTCTTAGCTCCAGGACGTATGTGGTCTGTTTTAATGTTATTTATTTGCCTTGTGTCGCAGAAGGCTCTTTAACACGCTAGAGCTTCACTGGACATATTTTGCCAAGTTTTCGAGTATGTGCCTCACCGGCGGAGGCGCCGATATGCCGACCTGTGTCAACCCAAATTTGGAAAGTATCCTGGTTCGATTGTCAGTCGGGGTCAGCCGTTTGGAGAAGTTCAAGGTTGAAAAGACCAACGTTTCGACGTCCGACCACCTACAGCTCTTCCTGTACCGTCACCAGCAGGTCGCTCGCACACTTTCTAGCCTTCTACTCACTCGTTTTGTACGATTCGCACTCAACCTACAGCACAACCTACAGGCCTTGCAACAGTATCTGCAGCAATGCGCAGCCCCAGCCGTCGTCGTCTCCCCTCTTCGTCAGTTCTGCCCTCAGCCGTCCCTCGTCTACGCACTCTCCGTGCCGAACGGGCTATCCCAGCACGGC